>VZTX01005507.1:465327-548285 GCA_013400915.1 Pardalotus punctatus
GAGCGGGGCCGGGGCAGCTGTGGTGAGGCAGGGGAGCGCGGAGCGGCGGCGGGAGCGCGGCTGTCGCGTCCCCTCGCGCCGTGCCGGGAAGGGGCCGCGGCAGCGCTTCGTGTCCCGCTCCCGACCAGGGAGCGGTTGTGTAACTGCACCGGCCTGTGGGAAGCCGGGCCGTGCCAGGCACTTGCCGGGGGCCAGCGGCTGACGGCCCTGCGGACCCAGGTCGGTGCCCTCAGTCGCGTCCCGAGCCCGCCCGTCCCATCGCGGGGCGCGGGCAGGGCCGGCGCCGCCTGTGGAGCACGAGCCGCGCCTCCCGCCCTCTCCCGCCGCTGGGGGTCTTAGGAGGTTTCGGATGTTGGTGTCCGCGGCTGGGAGCAGTCCTGTGGCAGGGGGCTGCCGCGGTGCGGTCAGACAACAGGTGACGCCTCTCCGGCTCAGAGGGCGCTGGCGGAGGGGCTCGGCGGGCAGAGCCGCACCCCCGCCCCGCGGCGCTCCTTCCGTGCCGAGCGCCGGTGGCCCTGCGGTCCCCTCTCCCGGCCGGGCTGGGGACCGGCCGCGGGAGCGCTCAGGTGTGCCGCAGATGCGGCTCCCGAGCACGGGAGCTCGGCCACCGCCGCTGCTGGGGCTGTGCGGGGCTGCTTGACGAGGGAACGCGATGTCCGGAAAACATCTCAGTGCTAGACTGAGGGGAAATCGAGGTTCGGCAGGTGAACCTGGTTTGTCTTTAGTAATTGCCTTCTGATGATTGATAATAGCTTTCATCTTGAAGTAATCAAAGTAACGATTATGTCTACCTGTTACACAAGAAATGAGAACAAGTAGTGAAAAATCCTACGTGGTAATAAGATAGGCTAAAATCCCTAACTTTTAAACAAGTAATTTATTTAAAATGTTCTAAAGCAGAGTACTAAAGACCTCAGTGTTAAGATGCTTGGAAAACTTTTTCAGTATTTCTCCTAAAGCTAAACTAAGGTAAAGTTTTAAACACTGACCAGCCTAGTTCTTGTGTATTCAGAGCTTCACTCCCAACACCTTTTCAAGGATGCCTCACCATTGGCATTGCCTCTACTTTGACTTCCTGAGGGGAGTGCAGCTATATCTGGTTACACCTATGTAGAGCACAAATCTTTGCTTTAGATAAAGCGTTGCAGAAGTTAGGAACCTAAAACTTCTCTTGAAGTCAGGAATCGTGATACCAACCAGCTCTTAAAAACCTGGTTTTTGTAAGGAGCTTTGAATAAGATAGGTACTTACTTGTGTTCCCTGCGGGTTGATTGTTTTGCCAGCTGATTCAGATCAACTGGTTAGCCTTAACCTTTGCTCCTCAAGTACCTGCTGTGTCACAGGCACCTGTGGCACAAATGGACTCCTTGGTAGAGGTTGGGTCATTGCTTAGACTGCTGACATGTTAAATGGGGTTGGAAATCCTCAGTGCAGATGCTTCAGAGATGTCTACCTGTTATCAGTAATACTTTGAGATCAGTCTGTTAGTTGATCTGCTGTGAGCTCAGTTAATTCCTTTTTAATGAAAGGTTTAAGTCAAAGTAGTTTTTGTAAATACATATAACTAACTGGCAACGTACTCTCTGAGATTTTCTTTATCAAAGTAATAGAATTAATTTCTTCCACAATATATACTTTTTAGGGATGTATTCAGACAGTTATTGTCCAGCTTTTAATTTAATTCTGAAGTAGCCTTTACTGTGAGATCTCAAACTAATATGAATTGCATTTTTAGATTATTGTTAAGTAATTATTATAACAAAACCAAAAAATAATGCTTTTTAAAGTGCTGCGATGTCAAATAATTATACCCAAACAATTGTTTGATAGCCATTAGAAGGTAGTATTTTGTAATTTCGTTGGCAGAAGGATTGCCTGGCAGGATTTACAATGGCTGCTGATGAACATGAATCATGCTACTAATATCCTGAAACTTTATACTCATTCTCTGTGCTGTATAAAAATCTCACATTATTCCCTTTTTTTTTGTCTCAAGGGTTTTGGTGTCTGGAGAGTGAAAGATGCTGAATGTTAAAAGTGTTTCGTGTTTTCTAAATTGAGTCTTTTCTGCCATATCTTCTGCGCTGTAGACCTCAGAGTGGCCCTTTTCTGTTCTGACAGGGTCCCCAGTGCAGGGTGCTGAGTTAGCACTGACAGCAGGTGCTGTTGGTGCTTCTTGGGCCCTGTGACAGAGCAGAGCAAATAACGGTGTCACTGCTTTGTCACTGGTGCCTTCTCCAGTCCCTGCCATGATGCTCGGCCCTGCCCTGCTCAGCTGGCACATGGTGGGGCTTTGTGCACTTAGCAATATATATACTCTTTTTTCTGGTTTATTTTTAATCCAGATCATATCTATGTAAGGTTAACAGCATGGTTTCAGGAGGAGATCTGCAAGCATGGAATGGGTGAGCTGTTTCATGGCTGTGCATGGCAGTACAAGGTGGGAATGAACAACAGCAGGGCAAAACTGCAGTAAAGCTCACAAGTCTATGGAACATCTGGCAACCTGAAATTTTTCTCTTGAAATGCATCCATTTTCTTAATTGTGTTTCAATGTTTTAAATTCAAAGTAAAATTCTAAAAGCCTCCAACATCTTAGCTGCAGCTTGTAAGTCTTCAAAAACTGGGTATTATGTCAGTGCCAAGTAGTCCCAAGGCAGTGAAGGACTCTATCCATAATGTGCAGGAAACCTCATAGTGAAACTAAGTTGAAACTTGCTCAGAAGGAAAGCATATGGTCAGCTGCACTTTTTGCTGTTACACTGTGTGTTTGAACCTTGATGTCATGAGGTAATTCATGGAGAAGCATTGGAGGATCTTAAATTGATTCAGAATCTGTATCGTGTTACAAAAATGATCTTGGACCTTTCACTTAAAATAGCTCTTTAGTCTTTAGGGAAAGATTGTTCCCCTGAATGCTGTCAGCTGGTTTGACTCTTCTAAGGATAAACTTTGAATGTCAATAGATAAATATTTTCTAAGGCATTACCTGCTACTATATTTAGAAAAAAAGCTAACCACAAAATCAAGTAAATGTTCCACCCCAACAACAACCCATCAGTGATCAACTTTGCCTGCGTTTGCATAATCTCTCTTCCTGAGTACTTCTGCAGAAGTTTTGTACCAGTTTGTTGGGCAGAGTGAGGAGGGAAAGCTCCCAGGAGAAAGCAGGATCAGCAGTATCTGGATTAGCTCACAAGCTGTTGAGCAAGCCAGGGTTCTCTGATTTACTTATGTTAAAAACCCCCATGTGTTTCTATGTTACCTTTAACCAGTATTTCAATGCTAACCAATTTTCTGTAACACTGCAGTCAGTATGTGCATTTTATCTGGGCATACTTGATGTCTTCTTGTTTCCCCCTCTTCAGTAAAGATAGAAGGCTGATTTTTAAAAAGGAACCATTTTGTAGCAGTTTGACATCAGAAGAGAGCAGATATTTATAGCCCAGTCCAGAAAGATGCTGAGGATGTCTTGATTACATGTAGTGCCTATGAAAATCTGCAGAAATGAAAGACTGGATTAGCTTGAGGGGACTTGCCTCAAGCCTTTAGGATTTGGTCTTGAAACAGTGAATGTGCAATGGGAACTGGGACCTTATACTATCTTAAGCCTTTTTTTCTGCAGGAAAGTCACAAGCAAGACAGTGATACTTCTGTATTTGAAGGGTGCTTTTCTGTCTGGTACTGCAGACAGCAGCCTAAGCTCAAACCTTGCTTTCTGCCAAATGTGGAATACTAGGGAGGGTAACAGCATGTGCTTTGCGTTATGTCTAGAGGTGCATTAACGGAAAAATCTTCCAGCTATATGATGTTTCTCTCTGGCTGATAAATAAAATATACTAAAACACGGCAGCAAGTTCATTAGTAAAGCTCGTGATTCATAGTTGATGATTTTTGTTTAGGCTTGCATTGTGTGCATGCTTGTCTTTGTTTCTAGTTTAGACCTCTGGAATGATTTATATTGTGTATGTTAAAGCACTTTTTTAGAAGATACTAATGTATGCACAGTGGTACTCAAATGCAACTTCTGCAGCTGGAAACTGAACATGTGATTGTGTATTTATGTATATCTTGAGCATTTTTCTCATAATCTCTTTTGCCTTCCAGATACGTTTTTTTCTGTCCTACATATATAACTAGTTTGTGAAGGAAATGGGGTGGTAGTGCTATTAGTAGTTTACTAAACTGGTTGCAGCCAGTTTTTCTTAACTTAAAGGAACAACTTTCACCAGTGTCACTGCCTTGTTCTTAAGGCATTGCTGCATAAGTGGCATGGGTGAAGTTAAAATGAGTTTTGTCATGGTTAGTACATGGAATGTTAAGCTTTTACGAGTTTTCAGTAAAATTTTAGTAATGTTCCCATCTTAACATGGAAAGTATGTTGCCTTGCTTGAAACACTAAAAAGCTGTACATCCCATTAAAGAACTGTTATTATCACCTTTTGTAATAATTTAAATTAATTTGACTTCATAAATACGAGTATATTCTCAGTTGTAGGACTTAGTCTAAAAGTGTCATTGGTCTAAATGGTCATGCACTGTTCTACCCAGGGTATATTAAAGAATAAAGGTTTTGGTACTCCTCATTTCAGCATAAGGAATACGAAATGCTTTTGTGTTTGGATTTGTATTCTAATATAATATGTATATATACATAAATGGTACTAATGTATAGTACATGTAAATAAACATCTTCAGAGTTACAGAAGAATCCTTTATATTAATAAAGCCTAACTTAGTTGCTGCATGTGATGAGGAAGGGAGCAAAAAGATAAGAGGTGATCTTTCCTCCTGGACTCCTAGCTCTTACTTTTCCAAGGACCCTGGCTAACCCTGGGAGCAAATTTCCTGTAGTTACCCGAAGAGTTCTGACACAGATCCTTGTAGTTCTGCTGGTGGAGACCAGCCTGGGAGTGGCCTGCAAGCTGTCAGGCTTTTGCTTACCGTTTTATTCTGGTTATTGCCACAATAAATGGCTTATAAATGACAAATTCATCTGCTTTCCTTTTCAGTTTCCTAAAACACTCTTGTAATGCAATACTTGTAGTACTTTAGTCTACTTTTTTTAGGAAGCTGCATTCCAGATCTAGGTGGTGTGTGGCTACTGAAAGGCATTAAGAACTGTATTAGAAAGGGATTTCGCACCTAATTATCAAGGGTTTTGTTCTGGGAGTTAACTCTGCAAGACTAGAAGCAGGGTAATTGAAGCAGTTTTTAGAACTGGGAAGACTGTGTATGTGTGTGTGTGTGTATGTGTGCTACAAAAATAAGGATTTGGAAATAGCTCAGTTCCTTTGCAAGCACAGAAATCCAGGTGTAGGCTTTGGTAAGAAAGGGTTGGCTTGCACTACTGTTTACTCTTGGAATTAAGCCACTTTGTACTACCTAAACTCTCACCTTGAATATGAGCAGCAAAGGCTTACTTCAGCATAAAAGGCTAAACCTTTCAGGGAAAAAATCATATGAGTGTTCTCTCACACATTTTCTCATCTGTTGGAGGCTATTCACTGCCTCACTACCTATGATCTGCCAAGGAGCTTTTCTGGTTGATGCTGGTCACTAACAACCAGCATTCCTATCAACTCTGATGGAAGCTGTTTTTTGTACTGCCTGTGTATGGGGAAGCATTCCAGGTGTATGGGGTGCCTGCTAACTTTTGGAACTGCCGTAGTCAGAGGACTCTGGGTAGCTGTAGTATGTTGTTTGGCTCTTATTATTTCTTCTGTGTAAAAGTACTTGTAAATATCAGAGAACTATGGCGGGAAGTAAGCAAGAATTTTCTCTCTTCTGTCTTAAGATGAGAACTGAGAGCTTCTCTGAGGAGTCATTCAGATGTTCACCACAACCTCAGCCTCCCGTGGCACTCCTGGGGGAGCCTGGGTGTGAGGAGCTGTATTTTAGTCAGACCTTCCTGGACTCGGTTCAGTCTTTTCCATCTCCTACTCCCTTCTTCACGTTCCTGAGATGCCAATTACTGTCCTGCCCAGGAAGTACGGTTGTCACTCCTTTCCTGACTCATTCTCATCTTCTAGCTTTCCCATCCTCCACCTACTGCTTTCCTCCCTCACTTCTTTAAAACTGTGAATACCCCCTGGGGATGCCAGGTGTGCAGTCAATTCCTGGGATCTGTTCTCTCTGCTTGACTTAAGTCACTGCTGTGATAGGAAAAGGTGTCTTAGTCTACAGCTTTTCCACACACGGGACCTCACAGGTGCTTTCTGCCTCTTCTGTTAAATATGTTTCATATAAATGTGGCTTTGGGGTTTGATGGTGCCCTCTACACAAGCACGTACATATAAACCGAAGATTAATTAATGTAAAGTGTCTAGGAAGAAGGGTATGGTCGAGGGAAAGAGTTATCTATTAACATAACTTCTTAAATTCAGCAACTAAATGTGAACTTGGAAGTTAAAGCCAGATGTTAACAGATCTTGAGTATGCTTTGCGATCAACATTGCACTGGAAGTGTCAAAAGGATTATAAAATAGGTCTGGTGCTCTGCTCTCCTATCATGTGTGTGATTTTTCAGCTGCCAGAAGTGTCTGGTGAAAGCCACTTCTGGCTGTCGGGAACAGTGCATTGGCTTTGGGATATAGTGATGATAGATGTTTTTCTTTAGAGTCCTTCAAGAAAAGGGGACAGAAATAGTTTATACAAAAACATGTGCTTCTAGAAGCTATTTTCATGCTTTTTTCAGCAATCTGAAGTCTAAATGAGAGGTTTTTGTTGGCGTCCTTCAAACAGGATTAGCAGTCTCGTAGTGACTTGCTGCACTTGTCCCTGTACAGGAAGTGTGGGGCTTTTCTTCCTTGCCAGCTCAGAACCACTCACTGAATCACTGTCATCAGCTGAGCCTGAGTCTGTAACCACTCTTGGTCAGCCTTGTCTAATTTAAGTGTTGAAGTCATATTCAAGTCTGAACAGTGCAGCCTGATACCTTCTATAAAACAAGAGAAATGTTTTCAACGGATTTAAAGTATTTCCTGCTTGTGTCTTATAAAATATACTGCCTGATGTTTGATCTTGCACCCTAGGACAGTCTTCTGTTTTCAGTCTGACATTCCACAGCATTTGTAAGGCTTTAAATTCTAGGCAGTTTACCAATGCACGCTGTTATCTTTTGCAGTGATTGATGTCTTTTCCTGTGCTTTGAGTTGGATATTGCTAATAGCAGAAATACAGAAAGATGGAAGTCTTGCAGTGCCAAGCGGTAGTCAAGAACTTGTCTCATCTTGTTTTGTTTTGGTTTTTTTTTTCCTGCCTTGAAGGATACAAGTCTGCACAAATGCCTAAGTGCTTCCAAATTTGCTTTTGCAATAACTTGCAACCCTGTGTTATTCCCAGCTTTGTAAAGAAGTGCACAGATGCAAAGTGTGCTTAACTGTATCCACACATTGACAGTCCCTGGGGTTGTGAGCCCTGGACTCCATAGCTCATTTGGTGTGGAAGTACTGCTGCTCTGAGGGGCGGTAGGAACATTCTGAGGGCAGAAGTTTACCTAGGTATTGTAAACACCTTTGAGCTGTTGTGCTGCTTCCGGCGCACACTAGCATGGTCACCCCCTGATCACTTGGCTTTTGGACTATCTTACAGCAGGTGGTTTGGAATATGAACTGAAAAGTGCTTCCTTTGCTAAGTGGAAGCAGTGTTCTTGCGGCATAGGGAAGGAGAACTCTCACTAAACCTAATCTTAAAGTCCCTGTTCCACGGGACTCAGAAGCAAGTGCATACTTTTAAGTTTTTGTTTTTTCTTTCGGTATCTGAGAAGCATTTGATTTGTCTGATTGTTAATCATGAAAACATTTGTTTTCCTGTACTTATCCCCACCTGTATTAAGTACATACATGAAGAAAGAGAAATGTGCAAAAATATTAATAACAGTAATTAAAAACAGTCATACTTGTACTACAGGTATACTTAAATTAAATGGGAATTAAAATTTTGGCTAGATTCATTCCAGAAAGGATATAAAGCTACAAAACCTCCCATTCTTGCTTTCAGAGCACAGAGGTACAAGCTGTCTACATAGTCTGAATTAATAGATAATTCTATGGTATCTTCTGGGAAGGCAAATTAAACATGGATTCTGCGTAATTATTTCTGCTGTCTAGCTAAATATAGATCATGTTTTTGAAGGAATTAGTGATAGGATGCAATCATCTAGGAAAAAACAATTAGTCATGGGAATCCATCATTGTATTAGACCCTTGTATCATAGTTCTGTATTTTTTGTTGATTCTTGATAGTACAGTTTTTATTGTAGCAAGTTATATTGACACTATTCCTGTCAGGAAACTTCTGATATCCTTCCTACCATAATTTGAATTTAAAATTTGGATGCTATGAACACTGATGTATTACTAAGCATGATCTTATTACACATAGCTTCTGTACTGTGAAATATCCCTGCTTCACATGTAAACTTGATTGGTTCCTTAATTCTGAATTGCTTTAATCCAAGAAAATAAATATTTGACTTCACCAATTAAAATATAGTACATCCACTAAGAACAGAATTACTTCACTTATTTTCTCCACTTAAAGTCTGTGCCTCACATGTGCCTCATGTTTCCACAACCTGATGCGGTGTTGTTGGTCGTCTCCAAAGCCTTTTTCAGTGCTTCTCCTCAAATTTAAGTATACGCTGGGAACTGCTATATTGGTTAGTAATTGCTAGGTTCAGCAAACCAAAGATTCCTACAAAAACATTCTGGCTTTTGGAGTGGAAAGCAAAAATAGCTTCTCAGAGTAGGGCAGTTTGGATGTCTTCAGTTTTTGAGGGGATCCTGGCTGGTTTTTGTGTGGCCTGCAGGACTTGAGTACACTGGAGTAAGGTTCCTTTTTGGAACTAATTTGCCCTGGTGGAGGGGGGACGCATCAGCCTCCTGCTACAGAGGAGCAGCATAACCCTGCTGAGAAATCTATTGCAAAAGTGCTACCAATGCCTCATTCTATCCTGAGCTGTAGCCAGACCGTTGGCCATTTTTTGCTCTGCTGTGGCTGTTGGCTTTGCAGAGCTCTTCCTGCTTTTCCCTGGGGTAGCTGGGAGTTCATAAAGACAGTGTTCTGCAGCCACCTTTGCTGGGTGCACTGCCAACGGGTGGCATTGGCACACAGTGCTGCTGTGAGGAGGGACGTTCTCCTCCCAGCTGAAGATGGGAATCAGCAGCCCCTTGGGCGTGTGTTTGGTGGCCAGTGCTGGCCAATGGCTGAGGGCCAGGTCCCAGCAGGAACAGCGGTTCAGAGCCCTGTCAGTGCCCAGGGCCCATGTTGGTCATTCTGGTTATTGGAAAAGACTGCCAGCAAATACAAGTTGGAGTAACTTCTACAGACTGTGCTCTTTGTTATGGTTTTTTAAGAATTAGACTTGACTTGGGGAAAAAAGTTAACTAGGACGTTTTGTAACAAATGGAGATCCTGTTCTGGCTCTGTGCATGTCTGTGGAGGTCTGAGCTGAGGTCTGGCCTTTAATGAGCAAAAACTTGAGCTCCATTTGAAGCAGAGTTGGGAGTGGGGAGAATGACCTCATTGTAGGAGAGGCCACTGCTCTTGCTGTTTTGCTGTGATTTAGTTTTTTGTCTCAGCATTGAGTTGCAACCACAGATTTCGAAGCATGAACCATTTTCAGATGAGGAGAGCAGGGATAGGTCTTCAGCAGAGCAGGTGAGGTCAGAAGTGTACCTGCAAATGAAAGACAACTTGGCAGTACCTGAGTATCCAGTATGTGAAACTCGAGATAATGTTGAGTACTTGTTTCTAACAACTGAGCCTGGTTTCTTAAACAGCTTAGATATTTGTCTATAACTTTCACTCTTATCTTTCAACACTCTGTAATATGTATCTGCATAGCAATAAAGGACTAGATTCAGTGTACTGGAGAAAACAAAAATTTGCCCAGTTTGAAACTTGCTTTAAGTAACAAATCAGCATATATTCTGGTATGTGGTCAGCAAAACTTACATTTGATAGAACCAAAATGGCTTCTGTTGTGGTTTAAAAAAATATATGCAATAAAGGAGACTAATCTGTTCTAGCTTGAAGCTGCCTTCAAACATACAGAATACGTGTTCTCTACAGGACTACTACAGCCTTCAGTGACTTTGACCTCAGTCTCAGGAATATGTAATGAAGTGTGTGAGCCTGTCACAAGGCTACAAAGTGGTTGAACTTCTGTTGCACACAGAGAATGGATTAATTATTTCACATAGATGGGACTACTGGTAACTGGCAGTTTCAGTGTTGAAAGGAGTGCTTGGTTTGCCAGTTCCAGTGTCAGTTACCCAGCTGACTGCACCACGAGTCTTAACACTGTTCCCATGAGTACTATTTGTTAAAGCTTTTCTAGTGGTAAATAGGAATTCTGGTTCCAGGGCTCTTAATGCCTGAAATACCAGCACACCCAGTCCACAGAGACCTGATCTCAATATGCAGAATAAGTTCATGACCAGCAGTGGTTTCTTCCTGTCGTTTACTTTGTGTTTTTATTCTTGGTACATTCTAGGAGCACTTGAGAGGAAGTGGGACAGTGGCTACTTATTCCCATATTTGGTATTGTTCTAGGCAGAATGGACATCCCTCACTAAAGGAGAGGGGTGATACAGTGTTTCTGGACAGTCTAACCTGCCTCCAGCCATGGCTGCATCTTGGCAGAGTCACAGGGGTCCATTTCCTTTGCAGCTGTGCACAGGGCAGTTTTCTGCCTGGAGTTACAGAGATGGTCAGTGGCACCCGTGGGGGCCATTAAGATAAGTGGGCCTGACTCTTCAGAGTACTAAAAGCTTCTGTTTACATAGTTCCAAATCTTTGGTTCTCCAGTGGGGCTGCCATTGGTCTACACATTCATAGTGGTGCATTTTATCTTGTAAAGAGTTGGAATTAGTGTGTGTTACTAAGTACATTCAACGAAATGAACACTCAAGTTTTTAACTGTGGAAAAGAGAAAAATATTTAGAACATCAGCTCAGTTGCATCTCCTAACTTCCTCCTTGGTATTTTTCCTGAGACTTTTACTAGTAAGGGCTCATGTCTTCTGTAGAGATTTAGGGGTGAGGAGGGAACCCCAAGCCCTAAATCTGCTTTATTAAGTGGTCACTATTAAAGCCATATTGGGAAAGAAGCAAATACAACATATTTCAGAAAAGCATTGTAATCACTGGCAATGTCATCACTACTTCCTGCTGGAATAGCTGGCTACCTTACCTTCTCCCATGCAATTCACCAGTAGAAAAACAAACTAAGGACTGCAGAAACAAATCTTTCTTTTTCTAGTCCTGAGATTGACCTTCTCTTGTTCTTCATTATTGTAATCTGCACTTAAACTGAGGCTAAGTAAGTTCAGCTGCATGTGTCAGACTGCCTAAAATTAATCCTTTATGGATATAGTCTTGACAGAATGAAAAACTTCCAGTTCTGAATAAGAAAGGAATGTCTGAAATCCATCCAGAAGAGCAGAACACAATACAGAGTTTAAAATCCCTGTTTCAGTGCCATAGGATAAGTTTATAGACTTAAACAAATTCCCCCACCCCCGCCCCCCCACCCCAGACTTGGGCATTTCTTTTGGGGAGAGGAATTTAAGAGCTATTTATTCTGAAAAGAGGCTTAACGGTGTGAAAGCTGTCAAGTGCTGAAGCAAGTGTGTTTGGGCTGTACTGCCAGTACAGCCTGTACCCTGAGAGGATGGGCAGGTGCTTCATAGACCACAGAGGATGTTCTGATGGATGTTCTGAAGGTGGTAGTTTGAATGTAATGGAGAAGCATGTTGTTACCACAATTCATGAATTAGTCATGAAGAGCTATTTAGTCTGACACACCTCGAGAGTGTTCACCTACTGAAATCAGGTTTTCTTTTGTTCAGATAATTTCTTAATGATACAGCAGGCTGAGTTGTTTTTGCACCCGTGGCCATTAGGTGACTTTTTCACTTGGCTTGTCCCATCTGTGGGTTTGTTCTCAGACCAGAATACATGTAAAATGAAGCAGTCGACAGCCTTTACCCTGCAACTTTATTGCGGGGGGCTTTTCTGGGTGTGGCTGGAGTCCAGCATGGAACTGGGAGGGACAAAGCAAGCAGAACTGGTCCTGTCAGTTTGACTGTAACCCACCTATTGTGGTTTTGTACTGGGTCTCTGACACTCAGAAATGGTTAAATAGCTCTTAAGTTCGTAAGGGGGGAAAGAGACTTCAATCAAAAATACTAGTATCAACTTTTTACTGGTCTAGAAGTACTTAAGATGCTGGGGAGTTCTTCCTAGTCTGCACTTCAGGATATGTAGGTGGAGAGTCAGTAATTGTGATGTAAACTACCTGCGGTGAGGTAGCTGTGGTTGTTAATTTTAAATCTGAAGCAGGCTGTGTATTGGAAGAATACACATTTTTATTTCAAGGTTATTTTACCTGGTAACTACACTTAAAGTTAGAAGTCAAGGTTGTTATGGTGATTGTTTTGGATTGTTTTTTTTCACCTAGGCCTTTGAAAGTATTTTATTATCCTGCTCTTTACAGGTGTGAAGTAGTAGGTTTGCTATAAAATACTAATCCTGTTGCTGTTTGCTCATTGAGAGTGCAGGTGTACAAACAGGAAAAGAAAAAACAAAGGGGAAATTAATATAATCTGATTTCCAACACAAAGAAGCTCAAATTTAGTAGCTAAAATTATTTTCAAGCTGGTAACAGGATACAGTGAACAATGAAACTACATTCTGTAGCTAATTGTGTCCTTTTAGGGCTTGTTTTGCAATTGTACTTAGCCAATTGAAACTCTTCAGGGGAGTAGAAATCTACCTCATTTAAATGAACCAACCTCCTTTTTTTGTGTGTGTGACATCTCAATGAGAGGCCTAGGCTCGTATTTTTCATTCTTGGTATTTTTGAAGACTTGGGGATATATTCAAGAACTAAAACAAACTAATTTTTTTAAGGTGGTGTTTTAACTCAGAGCAGGTCAGGACATTGTGTTAGAAGTGGTAAGTGGGGGGAATACTTTTTAGTGTTCTAGCCATTTGCTACTATTGCTGCAGTAAAACATACAATTTTGTCCCCTTATTCCTGCTCTGTCTTCCAGTCTCTAGTGTGACAATGTGGGAGAACCTCCCTGAAGTACCAAGCTGTGCAGAGCCTTTGTGATCACTCTGTGGATGTTGTTTTGTTCTGGTGCCATTTTAATAAAGATGTACTGGGGAATATATCTGAGGCATGTTCCTAACAGCTGCCATGGACTGTGTTGTGGAGCTCTCCTAGGAGCCTAAACCATTTATAGTGTGTGAGAGGGCTGGAATCCTCTGCTGGTTTTGACAGGTTATACAAGCAAATTACGCTGTGCGCTCTGTGAGGGCAATGTGACTTAGTCCACAGTAGGCTGAGTGACAGGGCTTTCTCAAATAGGACAGAGAGTAAGGGAATGGCGGAATGGTCTGGGCTGGCAGGATGTGGGAGCCTAGTCTGGTCCAGGCAAGCTGCTTCCAGTTTCCATGTGCAGTTCTGCTCCTTCAGCCCTGCCTTAGTAGTGCTCTTTCCATCTGTTTATAAGCCTTTAATATTGCTGATGGAATTGGTTCAGTCTGACGCTTTCTCTGATTCTAACCTCATATAGGAAACGTGTACTTGTCCCCCTTTGCACAGATCAGCCGTGGGACTTTTAAATACTTGGCCTGACGCTGGTCTAGCTCTTGCCTTCTACAGTTGCCCTCCTCAGGCTTTCCCTTCTACCTCTTTAACTCTCAGCAAACCTTTGCAGAGGTCTTTTGTCCTCAATTGCAAATCCCAAAGGACATGCTCCACTTCTTTACAGGCTTTCAGGGTGATTTGGGGGGTTTAGCTCTTAAATGTCATCTGTAATGATGTAATGTGACATCTAAGTTATGCTTTTACTAGTAGTTCTGAACAGATTTAGGCTTGCTGAGGCAATGGTGTGTGTAAACACTTGATCATTTCTCTGGTCCTTTTTAAAGTGCAGATTTCCATGGCAGTACATACAACAGGGAAACTTGCAATGAAACATGTTGTATAAAGGCAAAGAAATTCTGTTTTGTACTTTGCAATATGTCATGGAGATGAAAATGCATGTGCAGTTGTACATTTGTAATTCATGAACCTAGTCGTGTGAATAAGTCATGGTATTACTTAAATGCCTGTGTATTAAATATGTCACTTTAGCAGTAGATTACAAATTATTTTATATCTTTGTAGTAGTCCTTACAGGTAATGCTGTGGGATGTTGGAGAATTTTTCAAAGTGCAATAAAAGATATAAATAATTAGTGCATTAGCACTAAATAGGCAGAACATCCGTGAGGACAGATCTCTAGTAGGAATCTATGGAATAGCTGGTTAGGTATTGCCTGTATACCACGGACCACAAGTGTGTGTTAGAAGATACAGGCAAGCCTTTCTGTCATGCTAGCTGTCACCCAATGATTTAAAATGCAGAGCAGTTTTGAACCTGGTGTCAAACACTATCTAGAAGCAATACAGCTGCTTTAGAACTGGACTCAACCTTTACTTTCAAAATGTTCCATGGCACTTTTTTTCACCACAGATAACCAAAACCTCAGACACTTAATATTTGCAAGGTTTTGTCCCTTTTGATAGCCCTTCTGCTAAACTGCCATTTGCTGACTCCTCCATGACTAAATTACTACTCTTGTTCTCTAGAAATCTGGGCTTTACCTGATGCTCTCCCATGCAGTGGGAGATTTACATGTGCTATGTAAATCAACCCTTGCTAAACACTGACAGGAGCAAACTGCAAAGCGAGATAGCTGCAGGCTGCCTCCTGTTCCTCTTACTGTGTTTCTGCAGAAACAGAATGATTCTGGCAGTCAGACATTGCACAAGGAGTATGCTGAAGCATACCTAATAGTCTGCTTCTTTAATCTACAGATTTTAAGAGATGCTTTCATTAATTGGATGAGACATGCTTAGCTGCATAACATAGTTGCTCAAATTAACGTTTTGTAGGGGAAAGAAAAAGGCACAGGCAGATGGCTGGGATGTTGAAGATCCCATACCTGATGTGTAGTGTATTTTTTCACTATATGATACATAGAACTCTGCATATTTTGTGTTAAACAAACTTTTCTCACTTATGTGCTCAGGTTTATCTGAAGTACAGTAATTACTCTAGATGTGTGTACAGACTGGAGAATGAGAGGCTGGAGAAGCCATGGGAAAAGGGACCTGGGGGTCCTGGTCGATGGCAAGTTGGATCTGAGTCAGCAGTGCCCTGGCAGTCATGAGGGCCAAGCGTGCCCTGGGGGGCATCAGGCACAGCATGGCCAGCTGGGCAAGGGAGGGGACTGTCCTGCCTCGAGTGCTGGGGGCAGTTCTGGGCAGCTCAACAGTGAGCTGTTAGAGAGCATCCAAAGGAGGGCATGAAGAGGGTAAGGGGAAGCCATGTGAGGAGTGCCGGAGGGAACTTGGTCTGTTCAAGCTGGAGGAGACCGAGAGGAGACCTCATTGCAGGTACAACTTCCTCAAGAGGGGAAGAGGAGGGGCAGACACTGATCTCTTCTCTCTTGTGACAGTGACAGGACCCGAGGGAACGGCCTGAAGTTGTGTCAGGGTGGTCTAGGTTGGACATTAGGGAAAGGCTCTTCACCAGGAGGGTGGTCAGGCACTGGTACAGGCTCCTCAGCGCAGTGGTCACAGCGCCAGCCTGACAGAGTTCCAGAAGAGTTTGGTCAACGCTTCGGCACACAGTGGGATTCTTGAGCACGTCCTGAACAGGGCCAGGAGTTGGACTTCAGTGGGTCCCTTCCAACTCAAGATATTCTATGGCATTAGCAGAGGTTTTGAGAGTGGGAGTGAGACTACCAAACCTGTGTTGCTAAATGACCAACCTTAGAGCTTCAAATCCCACGTGATTTGCTGAAAGAGCTAAAGCATTCCATGCCTTGTGCCTTTGCTCCCTTTACCAGCAGATGCTTGAAGTCCTACAGGACATGGTGCCCTCAGGTGATCTCCTGGGGAGGGTGGGCCCCACTTAGCAGCAGTGCTGCGACACCTGGCAGGACTGAAGTAGAAGGAGATGACGTGGCTGGGAACTGTGAGCTTTTGCCTAACTTCGTTCCTGGTCTGCAGCTGCTTCTGAGTGCTTCACTAATGTGAGGAAATGTTGTTGTGTTTTGAAACCAGTCAGTCTTTCAGTAAATTAAATTGAAGTTAAATCAATAGACATCTGAAATATTAGAATAAGGTCCTATAGTACTGCATATAAAAAATTAACAGGAAACTGTGAAGTGGGGCTATTCATCTACCTATTAAAAAGCTGAACTAGACAAGGCATTCCAGGGGTGCAGGCTTTGGGTTACATTTCTGCATTTAAACGCAACAGAACCTACAGCAGGGGCATCTTGTGTTGCTTGTAAACAATTTACGAATTTTACTAAAGAGCAGTTCCTGCTGGTGTGTTCTTTTGTATTTTGAGAAGACGTAAAGAGAAAACCCAGAGGTTTTCCTTACCATGGGTGATTCTGATAGCTTTCATTAATTGGGTGTATAGACAAGAAGTGAGTTTGAAATACTAAAAATTGTATTCTCAATGGCAACATAGTAAAGACTGGCAGATTGGTTCAGTTGCTGGCTGCCTTCATAACTTGCTTGTTTAAAAAAAAATAAAAAAACAAAATCTGTGTAACGAGTTACTCTGGTCTTGTTGGATTTGGTCATATTGGACTTAGTTTTGTTGATAGTCTTTTGACTGTGTTTGTATAAAGTTACCTTGGAGGATATTTGGAGATCCAGCTCTATAACCATTGGAACAAATTGTCATTCATTTCAGTGGGACAGATTAGATGGAATCTGTAACGTAGGGTTTCAGTTAGTCATCTGAGATGTGCAGACAAGGAAGAAAACTTAAGATGTGTGAATTATGTCCTTTTAAAATCTTTATTAATTTATTAATTTATTTTTTAAGAAGGACACAATCTTTAAAAACCAATAGGCTGCCTCAAAATTGTCTTGCTATGCAGTCCTGCAGGGACAAACACTCATAGTTGGCCTAAATACTTTCTGCAGAAGCAAATGGTTTTCTTTTCAATAAAAACCTTACTAGGCATAAATAAAACTGGCAAGTTATTACAGATGCCTGGATATTTCATGATTCTTTGTTCTTTTTTAATTGTGTGTTCATAATTAGAAGAATTTTGGTTTTGAAAGCCTCAATGAGTTTCAGTATTTTAGCTGTTGAATAATTCATTATGATCTTTGTTTACACACTGTTTATGCCCCAAAGAACCTCAAGCAACTTATTTTAAAAAGTCTTTACCACATTTCTTTATTCAGAATTATCCTCTGGTTAATTACATTTGGCAAAATCTTAGCTATGTTTATGTAAAGACTGGTACTCTGCTGCGCCTCAGCGCTGTGTCGTGAGGGATGCCCAAATCCAAGTCAGGATTGGGAGCTGCCTGTTGTGGCTCATGCTCGGGAACCCCTGAGCCCTGGAACCACTGCTTCAGAAACCAAAGGCCAGCTGAGACAGGAATGAGTAGTGCTCACAGGTAAAAGGGACAAAACCAGACAGCTGTGTAGTAGCAGAATAAGAGATTTGTCTTGGACAACTTGAAAATGGAACAAAACTCTTGGTCCCTTCCAGAAACTACAGTAAAAGCCCTGGGAATGTGTCTGCAGGTTTAGGATTATCCAAATGCTAATACAGCGTGTTCAGCCCTTAGTCAGCATTGGGGAAGCCTCTAGAAAGTGTCAATATTTTTAAAGAAGTTGGCTTTGGTATTGCCCCTGGAATGATCCCAACACTTCTTTTTCTCCTTCTGGTTCTCGTTCTAACTTAGGGGTATCTCAGTGTTTCTTGGTCAGGTGTGGGGAAGGCACAGGAGCTAGTGTGGAAGAAAACACTATTGGAAGGATTTGTGAAAGCTCATGAGAATGCTGTGCAGGTAGTTAGAAATAAGGCAGAGTTGAGCTGCAGTGGGTAGCCCGTTCATGGAATCTGTGTCCCACCTGTGTGTCCCCTCGCAGTGACGGTGCTCAGCCAGGGCTGTGTGACAGCATCGCACCCTTGCCTGGTACAGCCTAAAGGCACAGCTGCAGGTGTTGCACTCGGGTTGCATTTTTAGCACACCACTTTGAATTGTATTTCTTTTAGGCAAGATGGAGTCAAAGGCAGCGTTTATAGCATGGTTGAAAGAATTTGAGCTGCTCCTGTGGTCCTGATGAGGCCATAAGGGGTGTGTTGTTTATCAAGCTGCCATGCAAGCTTAGAAGAAAACTACTTGAGTGCAAGTTAGTTTTTGAGCCACAACTTTATTTTTAAAGAAACAAATCTTGTGTGTAACATGGAATGTAGGAAAAGGTAAAGCTGCTTCTACGGGCTTTACCAGTGTAATGAATTGCAGCAGCCAAACATTAAAGGATTTTGATAATCTGTTCATGTCCATGTTGTTTAGGGTAGAGGGAACGAGACAGTATTCACTGAACAGTTGTCTTGTCTTAATCTGAATATCGTGCTTAGATGAAAAAGTAATTCAGCTGATTTTAGTTTATATTTTAATTCAATTTTATTTCAGCTCGTGGGGGTTTGAGTCAGAGGTCTGAATTTGTATGAGTCCAGAAGTTGAAAGTAAGGTACATCATAGGCATTGAAGTTTAATGTGGGTTTGTGTCAAAGTGCTGCAAGCCAAAGTCTTCAGCCACAGTTCAGCATCTAGACTTAAATTGTTTTTCTCAATTACCCCAATTTTGAAACCTTGTTATTTAGCATGATTTTCACCAGTTCTGGGTCTTCATTATGAAGCGTAGCATTTTGCTAAAAACCTAAAAATGGGAAATTAAAGGGAAAAGAAAATGCAGCATCACACTGCATGACTACAGAGATTCTTTTAAATAAAACTAGGGTATTAATCTGCAGTGGTCGGTAGCATTTTTTCCTTGAAGCTAACATTTGGCTTTTTACTTGGTTTCCCTTTTGAGAGAAATTGTTTGAATCCTTTGTATATTTATGATGCTGATACTGAATTGCAAGGTCTAAAAGACATTTAAATTTGGTCTTTCACATAATTCTGCCATGTCAGCAATAAAGTTATGGGTTTTGTGAAACAGTTTCTTTGGCTGGCATCTGTGCTCAGAGCGTAATTATGCCAATACAGCATCTATGAGACTGAATCTAATATATAAACTGATTGCATCAGTTTCTCATAGCAAACAGACGAAGAATGGTAGTTTGCAAATAATGTGTTTGTTCACACATCTGGTAAAAGCCTGGAGTTATGAAGATAGCTAGATGTCCAAATTAATTTTCAGTTTGCTGTCTTGGTTCAGTAATAATTTGGATGCTACACATTAACATTAAACAGTCTCACATATTTAAAAAAAAAAAGAGGGGAAACAGCTGTCTCTGTGTTAAAATCTCTTTCATAGACTAATAGGAACTAGCACTTTAGCTATTAAGTGAACTTCTGCACGTAGTTAATAAAGGAAAAATCCTGGGGATGCAGAGATCCTACACATGCATTGGTACAGCCCAGATAATAACCATGAAGGCCTGGTCTCCTAGCTGTTGATGATTATATTTAAAGTGTTGGGCCAGACACTTCTTTATATATTTCCATTAATAAACATGGTGTTCACTAGAGTGGAATGCATTCCTCATATTTGCAATGCATTTCTATGCTTCCACCTTTCTGGCATATCAGCTTCACTGACAGAGTGCAGTGAGCTAGAGGATATCATGTATATTAATTTTTAGTTCAATTTTCTTAGGTGACTTGCTAATTTTAATGGAAATACGAAAGTCTACAGAGCCAGGATACAAGCTTAATACAAATTAGAGTAAATCATTTGAAGCATGGGGTTTTAGAGGAAGAAGATCAGACGACTGTATGACATCGTAAGCAGGCTGGGTTAATCAGAAAAATGTTCAAAGAACAGCATTCTTGTCATACAGACTTGGAAGTTACTGTAATAAAAGCAAGTGAACTAAACTAGCATATTCATTAAATGACAGTAAGCCAGTTATTCTATACAACCAAAGTGTTACCTGCTGATTTTTTTAATGTATTTCTTCTCAACACTGCCCTGGACTGAATAGTCAAAGCTGTTTTAGGAAATTAGTGAAATGACAAATATTAGCTTTATGAATAATGTGCATGTGGAAGATAAGCTGCTTATGAGAATCTGTTACAGACATTAGCCACCCAAGGGGACCTGCTTGCCCTGGCATAATGTAATTATTGGTTAAAGTCAAAATTAAGCCCTGACAAAGGATAAATGAAGCTGTGCATGAGGTTGTCTCCTGACAGAGGTGAATGTACAGCTGAGAAAGTGGATTAGTATCTGCTTGGTCTTCTGCACAGTATGTGAGATTTGTCGGGTCTAATGTTTACTGCTTCTCCCAAGATTTTTGCTTCCTGTTGGTTTTTGATTAACTTCTTGGGAGTTGAAGTGAACTTGTAAATTTGGTCCGTTGGAAAGATGTGTAACTTATTCCTGAGGTGGAATGCTCAAACAAATTCTTGTTTGTATTTATGTAATAATTAACCAAGGAAACGTTTGTATCTGCATACACTGAAATAAATATTAAGGTTGGATTCTTTTAAAGAGTTAAATGAAAGGTTTAGTCAACATATCAAATAGTCTCTTTCCCACAGTGTCTGAAGTAAAATCTGATTTTTGCACGAGTATCAAAACATGACAGCTCATAAAAAGGACTTGCGTTGAGCCACATGCATGTTACCACCCAGGTGCGGGCTCTGCTGTAGGTGAGTGAGCACCACTCCCTGAGCCTTTCCCTGCTGCTCCCAGTCACTGCTGCCAGGGGTAAACAGGAAGCTGCTGCAGTCCTGAAGCTTTTACTCCCTTTGCTCAGCACTCTGTGAAATTAAAATAAACACAGAAAGCAATTTTTGCATCAGAACCTCCCCCAGTGTGGAGTTCCTGCTGAGCCCCAAACGCGCTCCTGCAGCCGCTGTCAGCAGTGAGAGGAGCCGGCGGTTCTGCGCAGTGGGGATGTTGCTGTGTGGGGAGCGCTCCTGAGTGAGCAGAGCAGCCTTTCAGCTCTTCCTGCGCCGCCGGACTGCGGTTCCTGGAGCTCTCCTTGCCCAGATAGCCCCCCAGCACAGTGACCTGTACAGAAACGCTCCCCTGAGCCCTAGATCTGATCACAGTCCAAGAACAGATTACCCAGCTCTAATCAAACATGAAAGTAGCCTTTCTTGAAGCCACCTACTTGGGAAAATCCTATGTAAACCTAACAGTATCCATTGGAATTCTGCAAGCCGGTCTACAGCAGATAAGCTCTTTATCACGGGTTCCACCCTGGTACACAGAGCAGTGATTGTCTTGTAGTGCCCCCTCATCCCAGTTCAAACTACGCATACAGGACGGGAGATCAAAGCAAATACCTCAAAAATGGGTGGACTTGAAACCAATCACCACGCTCATGCCCAGGTTAAGAAATGAGCAGTTGACTCCATATATTATTTTTGGTATCAGAACAGTTAAATGTTATAACTCTGAGCAGTGCGTTGCACTAACAAAGTTTTGTGATGTCAGCACAAAGGTGCTTTTTGGTTGCATGCTGTTGAAAAACTAGTCTTGGCCACAGTTCTGCTGTGTTGCAGTTTTTGCAGTTTCAACATGCCTGTTGCAATAAAGAGTGTTTTTCTTCAGCCTGAACTGCCATAGGCATGTGACTACATGACAATCGACATTTAGAAAAAAATATTTATATTCCATTTGGTTTGTAAATAAGTTCAGTCTTTAAAAGGAAGAAATTAAAAAAAAAAAACCACAAAAAACAAAAAAAAAAAACCAACAACCCAAACAAACCAAAAGAGACTCAGCTGTAGTTTTTCCAAATTATTTTAAATTTAGCTTTAATTCAGGAGGATGATTTAGCTAATGCTTATTTTAGAAATGAGTCTTTCAATTTTTGTGGAGTTGCTACATACTGCTACTCAACTAGATCAAACTGTTGGCATAAAAACATCTTGTTTTATATTCTTGGTTAAAAGCAGTATTAAAATAAGGTCTGTAGTCTGCCCAACCTGTTGTATTCTTTCAATCTATTAGTAATCGGTGAGGACAGATACATCCAACAAAATGTAGATGTTCAATAATTTTATTGAGAAGTGTAACTAAAAGTACAACTAAGTATTCCTTTTGGAATACAGTATCTTCCTGCTTGTAGTTAAGCATTGAATTGATTTATATAAAAGTTTGTTATTGGGAATGACTGAAAATCTCATTTGAAGGTTCTGGTGACATCATTGGGAATGGATTTGGTTAATGCAGACAGAGTGTAAATGATGTAACTGATACTATTCAGCTACAATGGAGTGCTATCTAAATGGTGTTTTAACAGGACCTGTTTTATTCCCTGGAAATCCTACAAATTCTAAAATTATTTCTCCACCTTTTAGTACTGGCAAAAACGTATTTATCCTTTCATCCTTCAGTGTTGTCTTACTGACTTATCAACTTAAATGCTAAGTAACTCAGAAATACTGTCATGCTCTTAATTTTGTATTCTGCATAGATAAAAAGAAGCAAAACCTGCAGCTAAAGAATGAGGCTGAAATAATTATTTTTCTCTCCTTCATACTGCATTGCTCCACTCGGAAGGGATGTGTGGGGAGTCTGGGCTGACCTGCCACTAAACTGCTTTTTCCTCGGTGAACTGCAGATTCGATGGCCTTTAGTCTGCTGATGGGAACAGCCATCCCAGAACTGTCACGGGAGGCTCTAAGCGTAACCAGGCGTTTCCCAGTAAAACCCTCCGTCATGGGATTGTCAGCTGGGGATACTGCCGGGACAGACTTTGGCCTTGAGCTCCCAGGTTAATGGCTCGCAGTATCAGTCTGATGAGGAAACAACTCTTCATTTACCGTGAACAAAAGGGTCAGGAGAAGGGGAAAAGGAGCAGCTGCAGCCCTACATAGACGGCAGTGACTGAGCAGAAAGGAATTCACTGCGGTGGCTGTGACCTGATGGTCTAAAGCTTGGTGCTAAAGCCTGAGATTCCAAAAGCTGGGAGATGGGGCAGGGGAGTGAGTGTGGACATCAGCTACAACAGGACATGGCTGGGATGGTATTTTTGTAATGTGCCACCCGTTTTACTTTCTCTGAAATTTTTCACTGGCACTGACACAGTGGCCGGAGCCCCAGCATCCCCATGCTCCCTGTTCTCAGCACGTGCTGAGGTGCTGGTCCCACTCGTGGAGCTGCTTGTGCCACAAGGAACAAGTCAGACTTAGGACAGCTCTGGAACTCATTTACTGCTCAATAAGTAAAGTAAGACAGTAAATGTCTAAGAGCAGGTCAACCATATTAAGTAGTTAACACTATTGCATTTCCCTAGGAAGATTATTTCTTGGAACATCAGGACAAAGCCACCCAACAAGCTGTGGGATGGGCAAACAGAAGTTTACAGTTCATTAATTACTTCCCAGAATCTGCCCATGGTCTCTGTAACTTGTTTCAAAATCTTAGGCACATTTGCAGGATCCGCTCTCGAGCTCATTCCTGTCCTTATTTCGGTCTGTCATGTCGCTGTGCCTTTTTGAAAATAATCATTCAAAACTTCTAGTGAAAGTTAATACTGATGCAAGAGATGAGCCTTGTGGTCAAATACCGAAGAAATACTATTTTGGGACTGTCCTGTTACTTATCTTACAAGAATGCCGCTGTTGTTTCTGCCTCCTGAAAATGAGCATGATGTGTAAATCCTGTAGACCCTCACGTTCTCATAAGTTGTGTTGGGTTAGAGTGTGCATTGGCTGTTGAGGTGAGCAGGCTCTGGAGCCCAGCGCAGGAGGTGATGCTGGGGAGCTGCCCCGGGGCTGCTGGGGCAGCGGCGCCTGTGCGGGAGCTGATGGGATCTCCTGCCGCCTGTAACCCGCTCTGGAGTCAGTCCTTCGGGTCATGTTGGGCTGAATCCACCCCTGCCCAAGAGCAAACAGGGAGAACTGATCACTTCCCCCCGCCGCCTCCAGAAATTTTTTTTCTCGGTATTTTATTTCCCTAGCTGTAATTTTTTGGATGTTAACCTGCTAGTCGTTTCCATTCCTTAATACCTCTTTGGTATTTTTAGTTCTCTGTATAAGATGTCTATCCTGCTGCTAGATGTTCAATATTTTTGCTTTGCTATTTTCTTAAATCTTTAAGCATTGCTTTTCGTCTCCCTTAATATTTCCCTCATGTTAAATTTAAATAAATGGCCTTTTATCTTCGTCCATCTTGCTGCTTCTGCTGTCTTCCTTTAATTTCCTTTCTGAAAAATGGTCACATCATTTCAGCCAATATGGTTTTTTCCTAACGTAAGATATACAAGAGCTATTTTGGAGCACATTTGTTCACTATAGCTTCTCTGTTTTGATTATCTCAGTCAAGGACCAAAATTCACATGAAGTATTTTTGCAATATTCTCTGAGAACAGCAGACCCTTTCACTTTTTAGAAATAAGTGAAAGATTCCTCTAAGCGGATTTATAAAAGTTTACTAATTTTGATGGATGATATCACTGCAGAAAGCCGTGGGCTTATTTTCTTGTTAGCTGGGAAAGCTGATACAAATTATGTATGTATGGGACTGGTGACAGGCCTCCGTTGGTGGAAGCGTTGATGTCAGGTCTAAAGTAAACGGTGTGCAGCTTTGTCAGTGTTGTGACATCTTTGGTTAATGTGTGTGTGTCTCATTTACTATTGTATTCATAATACTGATCTGAGGAGGTAGGCACATGCTCCAAAACTACAAGGATTTTGTGCAGTAGTACTGTGTTAGTTGAAAAGGGGAAGAAAAGGTCATGCTTGTGATCACTTGACACTCCTACTCCCTTGTGGAGGCTGAGAATCCCTTCTGCACTGGGATGGGACATTGATGTTTGCTACTGAAAAAGCTGAAGGAGATTCAGAGTGGCAATTTTTCCCTTTGTGGGAATGAAGAATGATTATTGATGGTGTTTAGATTGTTGTAGTTTAGTGAGAGTTCTGATGGACAAAGAGTAACAAGGTTCTCAGGGGTAGAATAGAAAGTCTCTTTTGATCCCTTGTTTTTAGTGCTTTATTTTTAGTTCTACTATTTTTAAACATCTTGAAATGCAAAAATATTTGCTTTTTTTTCCAGTTAAAAGAAAACCCATGTTGTGACAGCATGACTCAATCTTTTTATAGCTACATCAAATACGTGTTGCTTAGGATAATGTAAGAACATACAAACAATAATAAAGGCAAAAATAAGAAACCAGCAGTTGCTACTGTAACACAAGGTGGAGGGCAGCAAAAAGAAATTCCATAAATAAATGTCTTATCAATACTTATTCTTAATTCCAAACAAAACAATGATCTGCTTTAACCATACTGCACTGCCAGTACCAAAAGTAGTACAGAAAATATAGACAGTGCTTAGTACATAGAATATCTTTTGCGTCCCCCTTTTCGGTATTTAATGTAGCAGTTGTCTCAGTGGGTGGGTGTGCAGGGACACGCAGAGGGCGAGAGCAGAATGGCTTTTCCGGGCTCTCCTGGGTGCGGTTGCCGAGGTGCTGAGAAGCCCCGCGCCCGGGGGAGCCGTGTCCGCGCTCCGCGGCTGCGCCTCGGAAGCTGCGGGCCCCGAGCTCACGGGGTCATCTTGTGACTCGTAAATATTATTCTTGTCAGTGCAGAGCAGATCTGATTTTGAGCCTAAAACAGCAACCAAATGAATAATAACAGCTGACAGCAGTGTGGTACACGCCTTTAATTGCAGCCTTGCCAGTCCAGCCTCCACTCCCTGTGCAGCGTCAGGTGCTGGGGTTGGAAGCTCTGGAAGAGCCTGGGGGAGGCCTGGCAGCCAGGTTGTTCTGCACTGGTGTTTCCACTTCTGTGGCTTTCAGCAGCCCGTTGAGATGTGTTTTTGTTTTGGGGTTGGTTTTTTGTTTTGTTTTGTGTTTTTCCTAATCTGCCAAGATCATCTTTTTCCAGCTGCTCAGGCATTGTTAGTGCTGACACAAAGACTTTTATTTGCTTACTTACTGTACAGTTAGATCACATCTTTCACTGAGAAAGCCGAAGAAGCCAAGTAGCTGTCTGCTGACATCGGACCTGCATGGCTTGGCCGGGGCTGGCCGTGCCCCGGGGGAGCTCCGCTGGAGTTACCGGGGCTGGCCGTGCCCCGGGGGAGCTCCGCCGGAGTTACCGGGGCTGGCCGTGCCCCGGGGGAGCTCCGCTGGAGTTACCGGGGCTGGCCGTGCCCCGGGGGAGCTCCGCCGGAGTTACCGGGCTGGCCGTGCCCCGGGGGAGCTCCGCTGGAGTTACCGGGCTGGCCGTGCCCCGGGGGAGCTCCGCCGGAGTTACCGGGCTGGCCGTGCCCCGGGGGAGCTCCGCTGCAGTTACCGGGGCTGGCCGTGCCCCGGGGGAGCTCCGCTGGAGTTACCGGGGCTGGCCGGGGCAGCTCTGCCCGCCTCGCACTGCTGGCTCTGCAGTGCCTGCTGAGAGCCCTCTGGGAAAGAAGGACACCAGCAGGCCGGGAGACCTGGCCTGTGTCTGGAGGATCCCTCTGGAGAGGGGTGGGGGAGGACTGCATTGTGTGCTGGAAAACACAGGGAAATTAGCAGCTGAGTGAATTAGATTGAGTGCACTCTGCAAAGTGGCTTCAAGTGGACACCAGGTAACTAACTAGCTCAGGTGTAAATTTTCTCCAGATTAGAGTGCTGCACTTTTATCTGGATAATGGAGAACTCTCATTAAAACAATAGCTTAAATTCTCAAGAAATATGTAATAAGAACAAATCATTAGTGTAATTTTTAAGCATATAACCTTGACCTTTGGGAAGTACACAGTCTGGAGAAACATGAATGATAGGAAGACTTCTTTTTTTTTTTTTTTAAATTTCAAAACTCTGTAAAACCCAGTTAATTGTCAGCTCAGAATGGTTATAATGCCAGTTGGAAGTGATTGAAGTTGTTAAGTTCAGGTTAGACTCTATAGTCATTGCTCATGCATGGAAAGGCAAGAACTTGGGAGTGGGTTGTGTCCTCTAGAAAAACTGCTCCCAGACAAGGAGGTGGTGGCCACTGCTCCTGGCCATCCCACTGGTGTTGCCTTCCTGGAGAAGGAAGAGTGAGAGCAAAACTTAACCGTGGCTGGTCAGGCGCTGCTAAAGCTTGGGCTTGTTTCTAGATCCCAGGGAGAAGTCTGACTATAATCTGGTGGTGACTTGGTGGTTCTCTGCACATCTGCATGTGAGGCTGTGTTTTGAAGGGAAAAGGATGATTCCAAACTACTACAGAAATGCCATTTAAATTGAGTTACAATATTAATGTGAACTGCTTAGTGCCACGACTCTCAGCTGTTTTCCATGCCATTGCTTTATGGGGTATTTAGGCAGCTGCCTTTTTATTACACGTCTCTGCATGGTTTGCAGTGTGTCTGTGGGCCTGTGGCTCTCAGATTTGATTGCTGCTGCCATTAGAGCTGGGCAGGAGTGCAGGGCAGAGCTGCTCTCAGGGGAGCTGGGCCACCCTGGCACTGCCCCTCTTGCTTCCCTTCTGGCTCCCAGTGCTTTTGGGGAAGAGCCCTTTGGCCTGGTCCTGTGTGTGGCTTAATCACAGTCAGCAACAGTCATTGACTTGCATAAAGCTGCTGTTTTGCAGACAGTGTGCACATTTTCCATGTATCCCGTGGCTTTGCAGGCTTTGTGCTCGCTGAGCTCACTGGGTCTGATGCCATAGCTTCCAAAGGGAAGTTCGATTGTTTTCCCAGTCTCATTTCTTACACATTTTCTGTAGCTTACTGTTATTATCTGATACTAAACCATTGTTATCTATCATTATCTGATACTGAACCACATTCTGTATAGCTTTGTGAACAATCTAGTTATCCATATTTATTTTGATACTGTACCTTTTTGTCCATCCTGCCAGTTCCTTTTTCCAAGTGTAATATCACAAATAGCTGATGAGTACCCTGAAGGAAATTATGCTTCTCCAATGGACTTCTGTTTTCTCCAATAACCCAAGCTTCAACTAATATTTTCAGTCATATTTTATGACAATTAAAAAGAATAATTGATTCTTTGTTTTTTTAGTGCTTCCAGATCCCTGCTTCCATTGTACAGATAGAAAATTGACAAGGTTCACACAAACTAAGCTAGTTTAAGGTTATTATTTTGTTGAAGCTCATGTACAGTTGTGGGTGTTCAAGCAAATCGCCGAGATTGTGTTTTCAGACATATTTACTTCTGCTGTACTGTCTTTGAAAGCATTATTTTGGTTTGCAGCTGTTCTCCATTGGTGTTGGCAGTGATGGATCAGGGTAGCAATGGCTGGAGACTTAAGAGAAAATGCGCATAAAGCCTACGGCTTCTGTGCTGTCTGCAGTAGTACAGTTTAGTGCAAGTTAATTTAACTTGGGGTAAAAATCCAGTTGGTCCTTGGTTTTTATGTCAGTCGAGATGAAGCCAAGCTGTAGGCCTGATGTAGCACTTGCTGTTAGTACAGTTGTGTGGGTCACTTGCTCCTGCAGAACTGTGTACAGAAAACTTGCCCCTCTGTAAGTTGCTTATGTCCCATTTCAAAATACCAGTGCAGCTGAAGTGTTCAGACTACCTAAATTTTCTTATTTAATCTGTAAATTTTTTGCAGAATAAGATAATGCATATACTTTATAATAATGAATTCCTTGGATTCTAGTGAATGTGACTTGATCCCATACACCAGAGCAGTGTAATTAAATCACATTATTCCGAATTGTGATATTAAAGAATGAGATGAATTCACAGAATTGGCATTTTGTTGGCCTCATCTTCCTTGACAGCATACTTGATCACTTCTCAGTGTAAGATGTGCTAATTCCAGCATCACTAATTTCAGTATTGTGCAAACCAAAATTAAATAGAAAACGGTGAGAGATCAGAACTTCATTAGCTTTGTCTGCCAGGCCACAGAAAATAGGTTTGGGTTTGGAAAGCAGATTTATAGCTGAATTAATAGCCTTGATGTTGACTGGATTTAAATCTGTTTGTGGGTGTATCCGTGGAACCAAACTACTGTTCAAATCAGCTGGAAGAAAAACAGATTTTGGTTTCAAGTGGTACAGCATGAAATGTCGCATGTTTTAGTAGCATCCTGAAATAGTAGTCCCTGAGTGTGGGGAGAGAGTAGCTATTTAGATGTCAGTTAAGCATAGTGACTAACAGATCAAAGGGGTCTGTGAAGACACGCAGCCGACAAGCTGTGGTACATAATTTGCAGAACATCCCTGAATACTTAACTGCAGCAGGCTCACAGCTTCCCTCCCAGTAACAGCATATGTGCAGCTTTGACTTAAAAGGACTGTAAAGGATGAGGAATTCACTGTGGTGATGGTAATTACCCTCACTGCTAATAGTTGCACTGTAGGAGTGTAATTTTTGCATCCTTAGCTTCCAATAGCTGCATCTCAGTTGGAGTAATTGGAGGGTTTTTTTCTACAAGATTTAAAAATGTCTGCCATCTGAAATCCGTTCTGTGCGTAGGTGATCACAAAACCCCCTGGAATCACCTTCTTGTTTTGGAGGGCAGTGCAATTCTTTAATAGTGCAGAGGCAAGTCAGCTGACACCATTTATGTATGCTTTGTAGAATGCCTGGATCAACCAATAGAATTTAATGAAAGAAAAATCTTTGGGAAGTTGGAATTTGAATAATGGTTTTCAGTTACTTAATGCTGATGAGGACTGTCATAACCTTTGCGATGTTTTTTGTGCTTTCCTGCAGGGCAGCAAAGGACACTACAGATACCACTGGCAGAGCCACAATGTCAAGCACAGTGGAGTGGATGATATGGTCCTGCTTTCCAAAATCACTGAGGATTCCATAGTGGAGAACCTAAAGAAACGATACATGGATGACTATATTTTTGTATCCTTGTTGGTTTTGTGGGGCCCTGTGGCTTTGCTGAGCCAATGTGACACTAATTATATGTATGTATTCTCTTTAAGCAGATTACTCAAAGATGCTGCACATTTTATGTGACACTTCACCTGAGATAACACAAAATGCTTTGAAAACTGAGCTAATTATGAGGGTTGAAGTTAAGATAGCAAAAATTATTTAAAGGTATTATTTTTAATATTTGGAATTGTTCTTGTCAACATTGAAGATTGTATGTCCATATATTTATACATTCCCATGATCCCTGAAGCCTCCTAAGGTAATGCTACTCCTAAGAGCAAGAATTAATAGGATTTAGGTGTATATACATTTATTAATATGTTGTCTTCTATACCTCCGAACTTCTAATGCTTTCAAAATAGCAGTTCTTCTGTGGCATAACCCCATTTACAGCTTATTCTGGAATTGTTAATGCTGTGAGTCATGGGATGATGGAAACGTGAATATGTCAACATCTGTAAATCTTCAGTGGTCTCACTTAATTTTTTTCTGTGATTAATAAAAATGTGAAAATTTAAATAGCTGGACATAGAACCTAACAAGAAGAACAGACTTCAGCCTCCAAGGCTTGCTTTTTTTAAAAAAAGTTCATATGAATGCAATTCCTTAAGATAAGAATAGTCACTATTTAATTTTCAGCTTTTGCAATGTAACATGAGCTGCAGTAATGAATTTGGTAAATTCTAGTCAATGTTTATGTACTAGAAGGTTATACTGTTCCTTATTCTGCTTTAGCCAGGTGTTCATACTCCCTAGTTGTATCTGGAGGAGTTTGCCTGAAGAGTTTAACATTTTTTAGCAGAAAGAGAAAGAAATAGAAGATCTCCTGGCTATTTCCATTTCTTCAGATGGTCAAGAGCTATGTAGCAGCTCAATTGAGTGCGGACTGATAGAGGAAACTTGATGTTGCAGTTGTTTCCATCTCAAAACTGCAGAGGTTTTTAAGATGTGTGTGAACATGGGTTTGCATCCTCTGTTCACTGAAGTACCACATTGTTATTAAAATTGCCTTATAGAAACGCAGTGAAGTTGCACACTATTTGCTGAACTGTAGTACAGGGACAAGCTATAGAATTTTTCCTGGTCTTATGGAATGCTGCATGTTCTGTGCAGTGTGTGCACAAAAACTTCAGTGCTCTTCTGAGGAAAGAGTTTTATGCTTTTCTTTCTTATGAAAATAGTGCAATTACCATGGAGATGATCTTTCTACTGAAGCAGGAGTAAGGGTGTTTTCCAAGGGGACTAGTGGTCACATTGAGGGATAAGCCTTCCTTCATGTAGGGAGAAGGACTCCTTTTGCAGTTCTGTGAAGGCTTTTCATTCAAAGATGAAGATCATCTCTTGAATATTTGAATTGTTTGTGTGTTCACCCATGAATGAACATTTCTCAGTGCTACATTGCACAGAGATTACGGAATCATTGGGAAAATGCTGGTATTGTTTACCAACAGAAAACTGTCACTTCAAGTGTTTATACTGACACAATGAGTAATTGATTTATTATATCCAAGACCCAGATGTTGTCACTCCTTTTGGATTAAATTGAAAATGTATGAAGAAAGCATTGCAAATTAATATTACAGGAATTGTTCATTGAGTTACAGTTCTTCTTTAATATGTTACCTTTTGTCTTGTGGCACCACAGTAGTGGATTCTCTGTAGCACAATCCAGCAGGATAAATTCGTTAATTTTCCTACTTTGTACAGAAAGCTTAGATAGCAAGTTTGCCTGTGAGCAATTCCAGGTAGTTAATGAAACCAGCAGTACAGCATTTTGGACCCATAGGTGTGGGCTCGTTGCTAACTCCGAGGTCAATGAAAAGTGCTACTGATACCGGTGAATTGCTATGTGTACACTGCAGCTGTATTTCCAAAGGTTTGTAAAGTATTTGAAATGCAGAGCATGTGCAGCTGAATGTAGAATGGTGAAAAACTCTATTAAAAACATCACAAAAAATCTCATAACAGCTTGAAATTGAGTGTCTTGGTACAGGGCAGCCTACAGGAGAGGACTCTGAGGGACTGGTGATCCTTTCAGTCATAAAATAACACCACAGACTGAATTACCCAATTCCCCCAGCACCCCTCGGAGCATGCAGCTGAGTAAGTGTCCAATTGAGCTCGGCAGTGGCCGTTTCCATCCGGCTCTGCTTGCTCAGCGCTGTCCTGTGAGATCAGAATGTGTCCCTGCACTGTATTCTGCAAAGGTCAAACCAATATTTTCTAATACTGACAATACAGCCTCCTCAGTTACAAAGGACTGAAACCAGTTCAAATATGCTATTTCCTTTCTGTATTTTTATTCGAGGTGTGTCATGTTTTGGCCTTTCATGCATTTCTGTACTTAGCTTGTCCTAAAATAAGATAATACGAAAATATTCCAATTGAATGATATGTTTGTAGTCATGTAAGCCTGCTAATTTAATTTTTATTAACAATTGTTGTAAGCTATGGGGTTTTTTACTGTTACTTGAAGTATTTTGTAATAGGTGGAAAAGTTCTTTTTCCCTAGTAGTAAGATAATATTTTATGAAACTGTAGTTACCTTAACTTCTTTTGAATGCAGACATATATTGGCTCTGTATTAATCTCTGTGAATCCTTTCAAGCAAATGCCATATTTTGGAGAAAAGGAAATTGAAATGTACCAAGGAGCAGTAAGTAAAGCAGTATGAAATAAAGTGCAGTATTCAGGGGCTTGGAAACATTATTCTGCATAGTTTAACACTTGGAAGCATTTGTTTCTGGGTATTGCTAGCATTGTGTTAGCCTGGGACGGCTTGGCAGATAGCCATTACCATAAACTGAGCCTTCAGATTGAACTCCCTGGAATGTTAGATTAGTATTTCAAGAAAATACTTGTATTGATTATCTCTAATCCATATTAGGTTTCTCTCCTTGGCATGTCCCTGCTCCTGCAGAGGCAATTTTGAAGGTGTCACATGCACAAAATGGCCATTAGTGCATTTGGAGACTGTGATTTCAGAAGTCTCTAACTGGACAAGAACAATAAAAAAATTGAGGTGCCATAATTAGATGCCACTTTTGAAAATACAACTTGAAGAGTGAGTCAGCACAAGAACATGAGGGACTTAAAATTCAGTTTCCTGCTCTTCTTGAGTTGGATGTGTCCACAGATTGGGGCAGCTGTTGGGTTCGAATGGCCCAGTGGATGACAATGTTAGCACTGGTGGGATAGGTTTAAATTATGGGAGTTTCCTTTGGACAAGTAATACATTTCCAGCAGAGGCCATTTTTAGAACAGGGTGTTTCCAATAGTTTAGGAGAGAATTATGGATATGAGAGAAGGATCACTAACAAAGTCCAGAGACTTTGGTTTGTTTTTATTAAATGTACCAAAAAATTCTTGGGGAAAATTCTCTCTAAAGTGGGATTCAGAATTGTTTTTTCCAGGAAAATAACTCTTCCAATTTAAATACAAATTTGTTTTGCTCTCTCTGCATTTTTTAATGCCGTCTTGAAAAATTATTCTTTATTTCCCCTCCTAGGCACAGTATGAAAACCCACCACATATTTATGCTCTTGCAGACAGCATGTACAGAAACATGATTATTGACAGAGAGAATCAGTGTGTCATTATTAGGTAAGAAAAAATCTGTAAAAAATATTTTATCTTCTTTTGGTGTTTTAACTTGAAGAAGCAGAAAACTTTATTATATCATTAAAAGTCTTCCATCCATGTTCACATTTTGGGATTTTCTAGAATAGCTAAGCATTTTTGGACCCTCCTTTTTGTTTTCCAGTAAAATCCTGATGATAGCTTAACCACGAGAAATCTCTTACTCACACAGCCAGCTTCTTGTCCAATACCAAATTTGCAACAGCTTGAATGACTACATGAGGGGGCTGGATTAACAACTGTACAACCACAGATCCTGTTAAATCCAGCAATCCCACATGGACTGCATTTATCATGGTCTTTTGTTCCTTTTGGAATTTTACTTGGATTCACTCAGAGACAAAAGGAGGAGAGAGATACTGGGAAATTAATTTTGTCTTCTCTGTTAATCTATCTTAATTATTAGGCGATGGAATTCACTGTAGAATTATTACTCAACTTTTTAATGACAGGCATTATTTAAGTGACAAAGTGAAATTTGGGACCAGAGTTATGCTTTGTTCTCATCTGTGGGTTTTATAGGTGGTGTATGATAAAAGAAAATGTGTGGAGAGCAAGAACTGCAGCATCCCTGCAGCTGATACCTTCTGACCCCCCCTTCTCACAGGGCCGAGGGGAGGTTCAGTGCCAGCACCTGGAGCTGCCCTTTACCTGTCCCCAGAGCAGGGTGGGGCCTCACGGGTTTTACACCTGGGAGGGTCCCCATTGCTGGGCCCCGGGCCAGCCTGCTGCTGCAGGAAACAAAAAGCTCCGAGCTCTCCTGCCTGGTGCTGATGGCACTGATGGCTGAATTGTTCCCTGAGCTCAGGCTTTCTCTTTGGGAAACTGATGCCTAGTGCTGTGCTGAGGTTTACTAGGCACATGTAGTCAAATTGAGACCTGTTAGGAATGGGTAGAATTGGGACTTACTTTGCTTTTGGCACAAATTAACATCCCAGAGAGTGGGATGTTTCACATGAAGCTAAATTTGTAGTGAAAACCTTTGAGCTGTTGTGGATTGTGATTAAAAACCCTACTTTTTGATCCTGTGCTATGCCCCACAGTGCAATGCATGCAGAGAGCTGCATTGTGAGAGAGCTGAGATACAGACCTAGTTTTAATTTCACAAGAGAATTCTTGTACTTGAATGCTGGATGGATGTACTTTGATGCTCTTTGGAATGTGCATTTCTTATGTGCAGAGTGAAATTTTTCTCAGTGTGTGCACAGACCATTCAAAGTCTGCAGGAGTTAATTGAAATCTACTGCAAAACTGAAACAAGAAAGATCTGGTTTACAAGGGACATTTCAGAGACCTTTTTCCCCTTTATAAGTATTTATTTTTCCTTTGATATATTTTATTACAGATACTGTAGAAACTGCAGACTAGACTTGCAGGTAGTTTTCATGATGGTTTTTGATTTTTTAGGACACCTAGAAATTATTTTTATGGACTCGAGTAACTCAGCTGCTCACAAAATTGATACTGTTTGGTTGATTTTGTAATCCTTTGGACCACGTTTGATTTAAACTGTTTTGATACATCTTGTATTTTCTGATTTAAAGTCGTCACTATTCCCAACAACCAGAGGTGGCTTAAGAAGGAAGTTTCTTGAAGTTCAGAATTTGCTTGCTTTATGTTTTATTGTGTGGGCCAGAAGGCACTGAAATTGCTGCAGACTGGCAGCTCCCAGGATGCTGCAGCTCTTGAGTGAAACGGATGTTCTTCCTAACTCAGTGTCTACTTCCAACCACTCCCTCAGTTTCACACAAAGCTGCCAAGGGCTTTACCGTTTCTGCCCCTGAACTGGTGATTCTCAAAAAACTGAGATACGGCTCTGTCTGTCGTCAGCGCCACAGAAGCTGCTGAGCATAAGCAGCTCCAAATGAACCTTTGTGTTCAATGAAGCAGCTTTAGCTCTAAAAATTTGTCCTGTGGAAGATGAGTGATGATAACAGTATGGTTATAGTGAGGTGCTGCTTGCTTCTCTGCTTCATAACTTTTGTGAATTTGGAGTGACTTCACTGAAAATCCCTGGTGAACAGGGAGAACAGAGCCAGCTAGTACCCAGGTTTTTCCTTCTTTTTCTTCCTAAAGAGGTCAGACTTTGCCCTAAAGAAAGGTTTGCAAAGAGAGAAGGTAAGAAACAATGTGTAGACTGGACCATTCACAGCCAGATCACAAAGGCCAAGTCTGGCTTCTGTTGCATATGGAGCCTCAGGAATGGAGACACAAGGATGGTGGGAAGGGGTTGGTGCACCCCTGTGTCCTCCCACCGTGTGCTTTGGGCACCTGTGGCATCTGCTGCCACCCCTGGGAGGGGACAAGCGTTCCCACAGACAAGATGTGTGTTTCCAGGCAGGTGAAGGAAGGTCCCTAGTGTAGTCAGAACACCTTTTGCCTGGATATTAATTCAAAATTCATTTAGACACTGATAGAAAAAACTCATCCTCTTCAAAAGTCAGTGAATGAACTGGGAAAGCAGCTCCAAAAGAAAATGCAATTCTCTGAAAGGCTGGAGAGGTGGCGACCAAAAAGAATCCCTTTTCGTATGATAATTCTATTTTACCAAACAACCTTTCCAAGGCCAGGGAAGGCTTTTTCATTAGCTGAGTAATTCCAGCATATTTGCATATGTGTTAAGAAAACTCCATGTGCACATGTCTAATCATAGCTGAGCTGCTTTGCATGGCTGCTGCAGAGTAAATAAACAATGAGGTTATTCATGGGCTGCCTCCGGGCTGGGCTCAATCCACGAGCGGGGCGTGCTTAGGTGGGGAGAGGGAGCGGTGGCCCCAAGTCTTCCCTGGCTCTGTGTGCATGGGCAGAAGTGCAGAGGAAGTTCTCTCACTCACGGGGTACGCTGGACTTTATTTCTCATTAAGTGTGTGTTTTACTGAGGCGTGATATTTCATTGAGTCTGTTCTTGAGCTAAGCTCATTGATGGCAGTTAAAACAGGCTGTTGGCATTTCTTCCCCATGTGGCATGGTAGCCCTTCCAGACTATTAACAAGGAGTTGTCCAGTCAGGATTTTAATTATGAAGGATTGTCTCATGGCTTTTAATTCCTTTTGGGCTATCACTGTCCTTTAATTAAGAGAGTGGAGGTTATGATTAGTGTTTTTCTGTTCTGTAGCAATAAATGTATTTCTTCGGAGTGTTGTTAAGGTTTTACCTTTCTATAAATATGAGGACTTTATTTTTACTTTGATTCTGTGATCCCTGCCAGATGTTGCCATTGCTTTAAAGAAATTTTTCTTGTTTGTAATTTTAGTTTACGTTTTCCATTTGTGTGGTAACATTTGAGTCCGGGAAGGCAGTGTATGATGAGTACATATCTGAAAACACAATACATCTTATGTGCTACATATGTGTTAATGAAAAGATCATTTACCACCCCAACTGCTTGTAGTGAACAGCTCATGTCTATATTAAATCTGTTAAGTTCAAAATTTAATATGAGATTTCTGGTCAGCTTCTGTATCTCAGCTTTCCAGAAGACTCAAATGGCTGATAATTCTGAAATGTCTGTAGAGAGCCTGACTGGAAATATGGTTGAATTTTAATTTTAATGAGGAAGCAGTAGAAACGTAAGTCTAACGCAGTAAGAGAAGTTAGGTTAAAGCTCTGATTCAGAAGGGAAAAATATTTCACTGAAGTCATGCTACTGAGGTTTCTCTGAACATAATTGCAGAAAGTAAATTTTCTATGTAAACAAACTAAAAAGCTTATCCAAACACATCAGTGTATTTTACATATACAGTGTTCTTTACTGGCAGATCCAAGAGTTCTTTATAAATATTTGGTATTGAAATTTCTACATTGTCCTGGCAATGTAGATAAGCATCACTTGTATTGTTCTACAGCCATGGATACCGTATTAAATGTCACTCAGGAAATTAATTTTAGAGAGAAGGATGATGCTGTATATCAGATCTTTCTTCTCCAATCACTGATTGCTTCCTCTGGGAAGGAAGCAAGGGGCAAAAACAATTCCTTCTGCATTTGTAGTCTTATTCTGCTTTCAGCTAAGCATTAATTGACTTTGTGTAGGAAAATGTAATTTTTCTGGGTGGCAAATAGTGCATAGAAGAAACAGTATGTCTTTCAAAACATTGTAATTTTTGTTAGTGATTGAAACTATGTGCTGGTTTTACTTTTAGCAAGAAAAGTCTCTGAGAAGATTGTCCATACCATAATCTACTTTAAGTCATTTTAAGAATTTTTTCAGCCTTTAAAAACCTCCATACATCCAACATACTTCAAGCTATCAAGCTAGGAGATGATTCTTATAACTTTTAAAAATAGTTTTAATAGCAGTAGAGCAGTAAGATTTATATGAAGAAGCTGCATGAGAGCCATTTGGCAGGAATGCCACAATTTCCCTGTTCTGCTTGAATACCTGAGCTTTACTGAGGGCAGGATACCATCCCATCAGATAATGCTACTTTGGTTCATAAATAATGCATCTTCTTGTTTTATTCTAGTTTAATTGGAGCAATTTGCTGGTCTTTGATCAATAAAAACATAAAACTGAAAAGCAGTGTATGCATGCATAAATCTAAAGCAAACTCTGGAAGGCAATCTTTGGGCCAAATTAATTTACTAGAACGGACCACTTACACTGAAGCAGAGACTGACAATAAAACAGAGCTTTATTGCTCCAGGTCAATTCTGTGGCAGACGCTGTGGAGTAAGAAATACAAACCACACTTAATTTGAGCAAGGAGGAGAAGGATAATGGATGCATCGAAGAAAATCTTGCAGAAGTGTGTTGTGTTTTTACTGTGTGGTAAATAATACCTGATCAAATTCGTTCAGTATTTGGCCCTGGATCCTTCTCTGTACTCAGCTGAAAACTGCAGTTTGTAAGCTGAATATGATTCTGTTCCTATTGGTTTGTCTGCTTTTACAACAGGAAGAACAAATTTACTGCCAGCACATTTTGAAGAAATGTTATTATAATTGTTGAACTATTCATGATTTGAACTTCTAAAAGCAGTTTGCCATTCATCAAACTCTGTCCCTTTGAATGTAGTAGATATGCATAATACAGGCTTTCTTGGTTGTTGGGAAAGGGTGACTCAGAAGAATAATAATAATAATCATGGTCTGTGCTCCACAGATGGAAGCTCAATAACTACTTTTTCACCTTTTCAAGCTTTCCATTTGATCTGTAGAATGGTAGTCAGGAGAAGACAAGAGCATGAAAACATTTATGGAAAAATAATTTTAAAAAGCCTTTCAGTATTTCTGTATTGTTTGGAAGCTTTAAAGATGTAAAATTACATTTGCAGCTTGGGGAATTTTTCCAGAATGAAACCTTTAAAAATGTCTCTATTAGTCATAATGATAGATAAGGAGCTCTGAGTTGTTCATTCTCGGTGAGTCCTTTCCTGTGCAGGACGTGCTGATGTTTCTTTGGCAGACGGAGCTAAAATTTGTGCAGGAAAAGATGTGCATTTGATCCATATCCAGGAACAAGTGGGTGCAGGATAGAAGAGTCAACAACATTCACTGAAATTATTCAGGAGTTTAAGGATTGTTTTCTCTTTTGTGAAAATGTGTGCGATTTCAGCTCTCTTTATGACATGGAACCAACATCTGTGTGTTGGTCTTTTTGCGTTGGTGTAGTTGTCCAGGTCACAGGAAATTCATTAAGGTCAGAGCTGATTTGCACCAAGATTTACATAAGTCTGGAGGAATTCTGTGGAAGGGAAGTTAAGGGATGAAGCAAAGGGAGGTTGGATTGTCTGGCATGCCAGTCTTCTTTCCCTCTAGAAAAGTTTATTGATTGCAAGAAGGCAGAGCTCCTGATGTTGTAAACACCATTCACCATTGAAGTGAAATATTATAAAGGAAGGAAGGAATTGTGAGAGCCAGTATGGAATATTAAGATTTCTTGTACCCTGTGTCAAGAGGCATAGGAACAGGAAGGTAGTTCTTCCGTCATTCAGGATGTGATTAATAATGCCTCATTATTTTATTCAGGAACACTAAAACAAAAAATAACTAAAATTAAGTAGGTATCTGGCATGGCGTGCCCAGCTCAGATTTTCAAATTAGTTTTTGTTGTAAGACCTGAAATCCCCCTAAATTTAGATGGGAATTGGGTTTTTAACACCAGATTCTCTTTTAAGCATCTTGGCTTAAGTAGAGATTTCTCAATGTATGTATTTCTCTGACTATGGAGTCTCACAGAGGTTCTGGTGTCCATGCTGGCTGGTGTGTTTAGAATTCTGTGTTCACAAACATATCCAAGTATGATGCTACAATGCTGTAATCACAGTCTGTATTTCCAGGCTACCCAGAGAATATGGTGTATATAATTCAGGTATCCAGCCTCGCCTGGACAAGATGAACTTCAGATTACCCCATTGTAGAGTTACAAACTAACATGTACATTTTTGTGTCTCTTTTTCTATAGTGGGGAAAGTGGTGCTGGGAAGACTGTAGCTGCTAAATATATCATGAGTTATATCTCCAAAATTTCAGGAGGTGGCCCTAAAGTACAGGTGAGTTGATACAGAGTAATACTGAAGCATAAGCTTAGTTTAAAGATTCACTTCAGAGGTGGAATGACAAAGGGTGTTGTGGCAGACTCTGGCACGGAAGAGGCACTTGACCTGGGTCACTTGTGGGTGAGCAGCAAGAAACACCTGGGTCCCAAAAGCAGAGAGCCCTGGGGTGGGCAGCTTTCCTCACCTGCAGGGTGCTGGGTGGGAGCCATGGCAGGGACAGCCCCAGGGCCAGACTCAGCTCTGCTCCAAGTGCTGTGTTTCTCATGCTGAATTGCATCTACAAGCTGGTTTTTTGTTGTTGTTCTTCTTTAGTGAAGTGGTAAGAGGTACTTTAATTGTTCTAAACCAGATTAAGAGCAACAATCAATCCTTTTTAGTAGATGTGTGGTCTTTTCCTCCTGTGTTGGCATTTTATTGAAAACTGAACTGGCTTTTTGGGTTTCTGTTGCTTCCTTTAAATTTCTAATTTGTGTGTATACATCAAAGAGGCACAGCAAGAACATCATCTTGTTTTATGAGTTTATCTAGGAAAAATTAGGGTGTGTGAAAGCTGCCTGAAAGAACAAATAGTTCCTTTTGTTAATAACTGTGTTGTTTGATCTACCTATCAAAACCCATGAGCCAAAGCTCAATGAGTGAAATAGCCATAAAAATTCCCTTAATGACATTACAATGTCATTCCTTGACTGACAGGCAGTGGTAGGTAGTGGCTGCTTTTACCAGTTAATTCCTGTTGAGTGCTTGCTGTGATTTTTACTTTATTGCAGTCTCTGATGTTGAGTGTGTTCTTTCTGCTTAGTTTTGCACAACAGTGATACCAGGAACATTGCAGAGAATAACTCAGCAACCAAGAGAATGCTCCACAGAAAGTGTGCATTGTGTTATTTTTGCAATAAATAGAACCATTCCTTTTAAGTAAATATTTGGTTTTGTTTAAAAGATACCAGCTTTTTATACAAAACTAAAAAATATTCTTAGTAATTACAGAGTCAGAGTTGATGAGGTTGCCTTGAGGATTTATTTTGAAATGAAATTCTATCTTCTTTTCACAATCCAGCATGTACTGAGTTTTTTCCAAAGCTGATGTCTTGTCCATATTTCCAGCGCCCAGGATGTGGTAAAGAGGCAGCAGTAACACCTTACATTGCTTTCTAAGACAGCTAGATAGTGTTATTAGTGATCCCCAGACAGATTGCTGAAGCCCTTGCAGATTCCTAAATTTCATGCAGCTCTGCCTGCATTGGTTGTGGTTCCAGACCCCCAAAAAGATTTAAATGCTCATGTGTAAACGTGGTTTAAAATAAATTGATCTGTTTTGTCCATCATCTTCATTGGCTGTGGTGCTTGGCAGAACAATGAACAGAAGAACCAGTTTTTAACCTCAGGCATTCTGTTTAATTCTGTACGATTTTCCTTAAAAAAATAGGAACTAAAAGCTCTGGCTTCTATTCCTTACCTGATCAAGGGGATTTTTTAGAGATGCAGGATTTCTTGCCTTTTTAATATATAATTTATATATCATGGGTTTTTTTTTAGAAAATCTGTAAGAACTTTTAAAATGTCTATTTCTGAATTTGTATTTCTTTCGCTTCCTAAATTTTAGCATGTCAAAGATATTATTCTACAGTCCAACCCTTTACTGGAGGCCTTTGGGAATGCAAAAACTGTACGGAACAACAACTCCAGCAGATTTGTAAGTCCCTCTACCTTAAAAATTATTTTACTCTTCCATCTTCTATGCTCTTACTGAGACAGTATTTAGGGGTATAATGTAATTTACTACAGGTGAGGTAAATCTAAATAAAATATAAAGTGTGCTTTAAAACATAAAGTATATGTCAAGAAGCTTGTGTTTAATTCTGTATAGGTTGTGCATTCCTTTCTCTGTATATACTGGTTACAGTTCTTGAAGTATCAAGGCTGCAGTCTTTACAGGCAGTAGGCAGGAATTACCTCCAGTCTGTCATTACAGAAGGGTCAAGATAATCTCATGAAATGACTGCTCACTAAATTGCACACTGTCAGTTCCCATTTAAAAAGTTACATGGAGGCTTTAAAAATTTGAGATCTGTTCCTTGGCTAACATGAGGGTTAATGCAGTTAATATCTCCCTGTTAGCAAGAGATCACGGCTTTGCTTTGCTCCCAAGCAAATCAGTTTGCTGCTGGTTGTAAATCTGTTGAACTGACTTGCTGTGTAGGTGAGCCTTGTGGTTTCCTTTCTATTAAGCAAGAGTCTCAGCAGTGAAGAGAAGCCACAGATCTCCTCTGTACATTTCCATTAATGTGTGATGCGTTGTCCCCAGTCGAGCTGTATAAATGCAGAAAGCAAGAAAGACGTGTGATGGTTCAAGAATCTAAGTTTAGGTTGTACCATGAGACAGCTGTGTCTCTGCATCCATAAAGATGAAATGTGCTCATAACCTTGCCTGGAATACAGTACAAATGCATGATTTTGAATTTGCGTTTACTAATCATTTACCAGCTTGAATTATTTATTGCAGGGGAAATACTTTGAAATACAGTTTAGCCCAGGTGGAGAACCAGATGGAGGGAAAATCTCCAACTTCCTACTGGAAAAATCTCGAGTTGTAATGAGGAATCCTGGAGAGAGGAGTTTTCACATTTTTTACCAGGTCAGAAATATCTGCGTCCTTTTTGAGTTATGTAACGTATCTAGGACTAGTTTTTCATTTTGATTGAAAAGTCATTCTCAGAACAGTGGGATTTGAGTGCACACTGCAGAGGTAACCTGGCCTCTGCTGGGAAACTCCATAACGTGTTGAGACACCATCTGCCGTAGACCTGCCTGGATGCCGTTCAGCTCCAGAACAAAAGTACTGCACTCTTTCAAAGCCTTGCTCAGAAATTCGTTGTGAACTCCCATATGGAAAAGTCTAGGAGAATATAATAGAAAATGAGAACTTTTCAGCAGATTTTTTTAAAATTAAGTATATATAAAGAGAGAGAGGCCAGTTCACACACGTCCTATGAAAGAGAGATTTGATTCTCAGTTAACTTTTCTGGGACATTTATGATAATACTCTTTGTTGAACTGTCCCAGTATCCCCATTTTTTTGTGTTTGAAAAGACTTTGCTGGCCTTTACTGGTCCTTGATGTCCATGGTCCTCACCTGCTGGAGTGCAGCTGACCAAGCTCTGCAAAGCTAGGGCCAAGACAGGGCATTGTAAGTGACTCTAACCAGCCTCACATGAAGTGCCACTGCCAGGATGGAAAGCTGAGTTGGATGGAGCTGGAATTCCTCCCGGAGCTGTGTATTCTCCTCTTCTGAGGTATATGTACAATTTGCTCTGTCCTGCTGATTTTCCTGTGGCCTGGAGAGGCTTTTTGACACAAGAGTTAGCAGAACACAGGGTTTTGGCAGCTCTGTTCTGAGGTTCGTTTGTTCCTCCCTGTTGCAGCTATGTCTGTGCATGACTGTGTGGACTTTGCCTGGTCTGAGGAGCATAAAGGGTGCTTGTCCTCACAGTGAGAGTCACAGATGATGGTTTCTGAAGGTGCTTTCAACTCTGCCTGCCCTGCAGTAGGTGTGGAAAACACATTGCTCCTGAGGATTTAGGGAATAAATTGCTGATTGGAAAAACCCACTTTGCCTATTCTTTATGAAGTAAAGATAATGGAAGGCATTCAAGTCAGTCACATTTTTAGCTATTTATTAGTTATAGAGTTAGAACTGAACCATTCATGGGAATGGGATTGAGAACCTGGTCTTTTGGATTAAGCAATTACCAGAAGATAGGAAGGATACATCCCTGGCACAGCACTAGCCATATCTCTGCCAGTAATTTCAGGCTCAGTCAACTGTTTCTGACCTGCTCATCTCTGTGGAAGATTGTTGGATGATACCTAATTGGTTTTCCTTTGTTCTGCAGCTCATTGAAGGGGCCTCCTCAGAACAAAAAAGCAGCCTTGGCATTACCAGCATGGACTACTATTACTATCTGAGTCTCTCTGGGTCCTACAAAGTCGATGACATCAATGACAAATCAGACTTCCAGGAAACACTGGTGAGTTCTTTACTGTATGATTTGCATAGTGGTGGATGGATGTTCATTTCATCTGTAGTAAAGCCGTCGATGTATTAATGTGGGAATGAGAAATTAATTAGTTATAATTTATTCCAGTTACAATTTTCCCTGAGGAAGGGGGTATGTTGCCCTGAAGATAGATAGTTTTTGTAGAATGGTGTTTTGTTTTTCAGTTTGTTCTTTTTCAGAAGGGTGCAAGTTTAATGAAATTTAATTTGTGCAGGTAATATGTAGTATGAAAAATATAATCTCTATAATCTGTAGTACAGTATCTGCAGATAATCTATAGTATGAATATGCAAACACAGTGAGGAACTTGCATTAGAAGAAAATATGAAAGAGAGCCCTGCTTTAGCTGAATTCCTAGTGCTGGCTGACCTTCCATGCTTATCTAAAACAGCACAGCTGAGAAGCTGGAGAAAGGGAGTGTTAAAGCACAGATCAGGGATCTTTATCCAGCACTGTTGCCAGTTCATTGTGTGACCTGCCAACAGCTGGTGTCCTGTTATTAGTAATTTACTGCTTAAAGTAGGTGTATGAAAACATTTATATATATGTAGCGTGTTTAAAGGCCTAAAAAGATAATTGTTACTGTTGTATTGGAGCTTATTTGGTATTTTAGAAAACTGGTCAGTTGAGAAGACATTCTGTAAGTTATCATGCACTCTGAACTCCAAAAGCCAAGGGATGCTGTGGATTGTTTTCCAGTAAGCGGCTGAAATTCACAGCCCAACCCAGACACTGGGCTGCTTTTTAGAGCCGTTCACTACAGCTTCACCATTCTTAGTCTTGGTGGATAAACTGTTGGTGTAGAAGGTATAAAATCATTGCCTCTTAGGTTCATTATTTCCCATTTTGCAATGAAACTATTTATTTTTAATGTGACACTTAAAAGCAGGTGTTTGCTTTTTAATAAGTTGTTTTTTTCCAGAATTAATTTTGTTACTACATCTTCTAAATAGTGTAGATGCTTCTGTATTGAATTTTAAAAAATACAGAAATGCTGAAGTAGGACACCTGGTACCCTTTGAAACTTCTTTGCAGCTGTAACACAATTTGGTTGCCTTAGGAATCTGAAATGCTTTGAATAACTCTAGTTTTTAACACCAAAATTTTTAAAGGGCTTCTAAGACAAGAGCCTTTGACTGATGCAAGTTTTTTTGTTTGTTTTTCTTCCCAGCACGCAATGAGTGTGATTGGGATCTTTGCAGAGGAACAGGCATTGGTACTGCAGATAGTGGCAGGAATTTTGCATTTGGGAAACATCAGCTTCAAAGAAGTTGGCAACTATGCAGGAGTGGAGAGCGAGGAGTGTAAGTACCTCTGGAAACTGTTACAGGAGCCATGGGCTGCAGCCCAGATGGCAGAAGGTGAACTGCAATTTAGAGCTGCTTATCCAAACACAGAGCATCGTTTCTTAGAGTGTGAGGCTGCCAGCTGAGTCTCTGCCAAAACCAGGTGCTGAGGCCCCTCTTTTGTCTTGTAGAAGGCCACTGACTTAACAGGAGTGTGATTTTGCATTTAAGAAATCCTGTTCCAACCTTTGAGTATGAAATAATAGACACTGTAAGAAGGGCTTGAGCTCTGCTTCTTTCAGTGCATCAGCACACATTCCTAAAAATCCTGTTTATTGTGTGGTTTGTGTGGCCTCACTGCCCTGTGAAAGCTCCTGGGTGTCCTTGGGCTCAGGATGCAGTTGGTGCCCAGGCATCCCTACAGGTATGTACCTGTGCCTTGTAAACAGACGTTCAGAGCTGAACTGAAATGCAGAATTTACATTCTGCAGTTACTTTTCTTGTGTCAGATTTCTCAGCTGATGCCTCATTATGAGGTACAGCTCCTTTACGATTCCCTTTTGCACAGTGCCCTGTCCTTGGCTCCCTCACCACGTGCTGCTGTTCTGTAGCAGCCAGGCCCACAGCTGCGAGGTGTTGGGATATTAATGGGCCTTAAGCTGTAAATGTTTGTGTTGTGATTTATACCTTGCATCTCATGTGGATTTATGCTACTTTGATAGTTTAAGGACAGAGTGGATAAGTGCAACATATATAATAGTACCTTACACATACCTGTGTGTTCTCTTAACTCCCAGTTCAGAATGTGTCTTATGTTTAGGAAAATGGCATTTGTTTCATTTTAGATACTTTATTTGTAACTAACCTGTCTTGTGCAGCCAACTTCATGCTCAACTGTATTAGTACGCTCCTGCTATTTGTTTTAAGAAATTGGGAAATAAAAATGATTAATTTTTAACCTTACAATATTCTCAAATTAAGAAATTAAGTGAACCCAAAGAAAAACATTTCGTGACATTGTATTTATGTGCCTTTTGGTTCCAAATGACCTACTGTGCTTCCATTTAAATTACAGTGTCAAATCTTTCAATGAAATCAATGCATTTAAAAGCCATACAAGATGGATACAGAGTGGGTTGCATCAAAATAATAAATGGCAAAGACATGAATTGAAAAGAAAGCATTAAAAGTGAATATGTTTCTATGATGAGCCATGTCCACCTTTTCTCCTGCTCACTGGGATACAAATACAGAAATTGTGTATGAATAATACATGGGAAGAAATTAGCAGGTAGAATGAATATCAAACTTACACATAAATATACTGATTTTAAAGAAGCCAGAGAAGAAATAGCCATGTCTAATGCAGTTTCTGCATTATGGAGGTGAAAGTTGGGCTCATTTCTCTTCTCCATTAATCCCCCCCAGTTTATTTTGTCCTAGCCAGCTAAACAGTAAAGCATTTATAGCCTGCACAGCCACGAAAGATAAAGCAAAAGGAATGACTACTGGTCAGTCCTGCTTTGTGGAAGCCTGAACAATAAAACGTTAAAGAATTTGGTCAGTAGTGTTCCTGTTGTTATACAGCCAGTTGCAGAAAACATGCAGAGGCGGACACCGAAAACTCTGCTCTCTTGCTCTGAGTCGGAATTGAATCCATACAGACCATTCTTGACAGACCTTTAGGCAAATACATCTTTAAAACTGCCAGCGATTGCTATCTGCTATAGTTCTTGATTATATGAATAGTTGAGAAAAATTCTTATTTACTGGAAATCTTTTATGTTACAAATCATGGCAAATACCAGTACTTCTTTCTTGGCAGGAGAAAAGAATTTAAACCATCCCTCTTTACACTTGCATTGTATTGAAAAGGTTGTTTTTCACTTCCTGAAAGCCCATGAAGTGAGCCCAGTCTTTTCAGCTTTCCTTCACAGTGTATTTAAAACTATTCCACTGAATGCTACTGATGACTCTTTGAGGATCATTTTTTCAATTACATGCATATCCTGCTTTATAATAATTTCCAGACTGCAACTTTATGGTCCCTAACTATAGAAAATAATCAGGCATCTTAAGAATGTGAAGTTGTATCAAGTGTTGGCCAGCTACTCTTCCCTTACAGTAAATCATTAGCACTGGGAAGGGAGAGTTTCTGAGCTCTGCATCGTGGTTCTTGCCATTACACTGTCTTCAGAAATTCTTACCAGTAATGTTGGTTAAGCACTTTTCCTGGCATCTTATACGTGAGTATATTTGGTCTATAATTGGCTACATTCTTTCCCGTTTTAAAGCATATAATGATTGACCTTTCCATGTGCTCTTCAGCCTGAGTTCTCTGAGTTACCAGAGATGTTGCCAGTGACTTGACCTTGGTTGTGTGGTTCCTGGTACCCCAGAGTAAATATAATCAGTTTGCTGATGGTAATAAATCACATTTCAGAAAGCTGGTGGTTATTTTCAGTTTTAGAAATACTTTTGGAATAATGTACTAAAGAGTTTAGTGAAGTCATGCTGTGATATTACAGATGTGTAAAGTGCAAGTGGCTGCTGCCTTAGTGATTATTTTACATCCTCTTCACACCAGTAAAGTAGATCTGACACCAATGGAACATGGAGGAAATGCTGTTAGAGGATTATGTGGTTTAGTGGAGGTGCAATACCAACTCCAAGAGTTGCCCTCGGGAGCTGTTTCCATTTGCTTTCAAGACATTTCTGTTTTTCCACTCCTGGAGGTGTGTGACACCTGCAGTAACATCTGCACCATGTGCTGGGAGTGCAGAGAATGCTAGACCTGGGGGCTGCTTATTGCACAGATGGATTTTTGTGCTTTACCTTTGAACAAGGGGAAACAGAAATTGGCAAAGTACTTCCAGAATAAGGGATTAAAAAATAAAAGTCAAGGTAATCAAAAACTTTTTGCAATGTCCTAACTTATAAGAAGAAAGGGAAAGGATATTAGAAAGCAGATAGTCTGGTTTTTATTACATTTTAAACATTTCATGTTTTTACAAAGAACTTTCAATGGTGTCAATTTTATTTCATGTATGAGCTCTATGTTTTATTTCCATCTCCTCCAAGAGTGATTTGTTTGAACCACACAGTTCAAAACTATGTCCTGTGGCAGCTTACGTGCTTGAAGGACTGAAGGTAAAGAAATAGCTGACTATTTTTACTTCAAGGTGGTTTATCTTAATTGAAATCCATGTAAGTAAAGAGTTGAAAATGTCCTTGAGAATAGGGAAATTTTGAAGACATATATCACTCCTTTTTTTCTTAAACTGCACACCCCATGAGTTTTATCATTATTCGAGATACAGTTAATTTTTTTCTTTGTTCTGTATTTAGTCTGTAAGTCATAATCCAGCAAGCCTGATCTTTCTTGCAGTTTTGGCTTTCCCTGCTTTTCTCCTGGGAATTAACCAGGACCGCCTGAAGGAAAAACTGACCAGCAGACAGATGGACAGCAAGTGGGGAGGCAAATCTGAGTCCATTAATGTCACACTGAATGTGGAACAAGCCTGCTACACCAGGGATGCACTGGCCAAGGCTCTTCATTCCCGTGTTTTTGATTACTTGGTGGATGTAAGTTTGATTTTCTTGATTCTACTGAAGTATCAAAACAAGTTCAAGTGCACTGAGAATGCTCCTGGCAGGCCTTTTCTTGCCTGCCTTTTCTGTGCCCAAGCCTGCCCAGTGCAGTGGGAGTGTGACCATGGATACCAAACACAGGGCACTGACTGACATGAGCTGTGCCTTCAGGCTCCTGCCATAACTGTCCTGTGTGACATCCCCATCTTCCTGCCAGCATGCAGACTTCTCTGACTCTTACTTTCTCCTCAGTAGCTGAGCAGAATTAGTGGATTATGGTCCCCTGCTCTCAGATCCCACTTCCCTGCAGAAAGCCCCTTCAGCACCCAGGTTTGGCAGTGGAGCCCGTGGCCAAATTCCATTCTCCACGCTGAAGTGCGCTCCTGTTTGAGTGAGGCCCTGGGCTGGGCTGGGAGCCCGGGGTGCTGCCTGGGGCAGCAGGGGTCTCCTCCATGGGGGCACTGCCAGGCACTCAGAGCTTCCCTCCTCGCAAGAGCCCGTAATTCCCACCCTGTGCCTGTACCAGCACTGGCACTACACAGGAGGGGAACACACAGTGAGGTGAAAAGATTCAGTGTACCCTCTGCAAAATTCATCAAATATCATGCTTAAAGCTGTTCTTTTTCTGTTGGCTCCTTTTATTTAACTGAGCCAGTTACAGTGAAAGGGAAAGATTTTTACAGATAGTAGATTCAAAGGCTCACTGACCTGGAAAACTGGATAACGTTCTGTACATTTCCTAACTGTTAGTAACACTTCATTAAAAATTGAAAGCAAAATATCATATTATGTATATTTGTATTCAATTCAAATATATTATTTTAAAATAATTTTTATATAATTTTTTAAGAATATTGATGTATTTTAAATGTATAAACTACACTTTATGTTTTGTTTCTGTTTTTTTAGTCTATTAATAAGGCTATGGAGAAGGACCACGAAGAATATAACATTGGTGTCCTTGATATTTATGGCTTTGAAATATTTCAGGTATGGAATACAATACATGAGGTTTGAGCGGATCTGACCTAGGAGAACTTTTTTGTAATTTAGAGGGGAAAAAATCTAAACCAGAAAAAAAATCACAGATCCTGTGGCCAGAATAAAAGCAAAAAAAGTCCCAACCCAGCTTCCTGGACATTGTGATCTCACTGGTAATGTCTCACTTAATAAACATGAGGTATTGAAGAAACTTCAAAGAAACGAAGTCATTGATCTTAAAAGAAAGATCTGCGATTCCACAAAATGCGTATAAAGTCAGCAACCCATCTATCACTGAGGGTGTTTCTTTGAAGCTTATTGCCAGCATAAGAACTAAAAATTATTGTATATAAGGCAGGAGACTAATTTTTAAATTGCTTCCTTTTCTGCAGAAAAATGGTTTTGAACAGTTCTGCATCAACTTTGTAAATGAAAAACTACAGCAGATTTTTATTGAACTGACACTGAAGGCAGAGCAGGTAACCAGACGTTTATTACTTTGGAATTCACAAATGAGCTATTGCTTTTTCAACTGATGGAAAAATCGAGGTTTCATCATCTGTTAACAGTAAAATCTGCCTTGTTAAGCAAGACAAAGGAAAAAAAACAACCTTTGTTGTTGGCTGACCCTAAAACTATAAACCACATCAGCTGCAGACATTTGTTCTCTGATGGAGTGGTGCAGAAGCCAGTCCACCCCACGGTGTGCTAATGCAGTCATATGACTGTGCCCAGGCTTGCTGCAGTCTGACTCATGGGCAGGGATGGAAAACTGCAGCCTGGCTCCATCCCTGGGCTTCCCTTGAACATGACACACATCTCACTGGGGAGACCTCCCTTCATTTCCTCCACACCTTCCTTATTTTTCAAATATATATATATATGTATATATATATATATGTATATATGTGTATATATATGTGTGTGTAGATATGTATATGTAAGAATTAAATAGAGAAATGCAAAAACACTTGAGAAAGTATTTGCAATTCTCTGCTCACAGTCTTACTGCCAAATCTCACTTTTTTTGCTTCTGCATGGGAGGGCAGACAGGATGCAGCTGAGACAGGAGCCCTGTGTGCAGCGTGAGCTCAGGGCTGGCACCAGCTTTGGGACAGTGTTTTCAGGAATGCCCAGAAACAATTGCCTTTGTGGGAAAGTAACCAGTCATGGCAGTGAGTGCACAAGTGACCTGCAAAGTGTCTGCTGAACCCTTACATGTGCAACTGACCGGGTCAATTTAATCAAATTTTAGTATGGCTTTTTCCCCAGTCATTCTCTAGGTGTATTTATGGATACCGTAATTGCATACAGAAATAAAAAGCTGTGTCTTGATTTCATGTACATTTCTAAATGTGTTGTCTTGGGGATCTGATCCTCAATGTGCCTGTCACAATCTTAATTTTTAAAATAGATCGGGATGTGGATGCTTAGGTGCACTGTCAAGATACTGTAAAAGTCTTTTGTTACTATTTGCAAAGTGCTTTGACAATAAATGCACTGTTGAAATCTTCCTGCTGTTGTCAGTAACCACGGAAGGGCTGTGAATGACAAAGGAATGTGTGGGGAGAACAGAGTAGGATTCCGATTCATCTTTTAGGCAGCAGAGAGCTGGATTTAACTATCAGTAGGGTCATTTCTCCCACCTCCACCCAGTCATTCATTTGGCAAGCCTTCCTGAACATGAGTAGTGCAGAGCTTGTGTCTGTGGAGTGTGTTGTAAATCTAGTGCTACATCTACAGTGCGAAGGAATGTTTGCATCTTTCTTTCTTTTTACTTAACAGGAAGAATATGTGCAAGAAGGAATTAGATGGACACCGATAGAATACTTTAACAACAAAATAGTGTGTGACCTTATAGAGAACAAAGTGGTAAGTATTTAGAATGAACAGGTGGAGAAAACAAGATTTTTTCTCTTAAATATTTGGGCAACTGCTTTTTCTGTAAAGAAGGTTCATAGGAAAATGCAAATACTGTTGTTCAGTTACTGAGTCATACTAAGTCTATATATAAATCTTACATAAGATGTCTTATAGGAGCTCTAAGATATGTCATGTAAGATACCATCCAAAAAGAGAACTGTACCATAGCATGATTGACATGTGACTAAAAAATATAATAATGAAAAAAAATTTTATCCACCTAAATTTATCATGACCTTACCTTACTTTTGTCCACCTTACTTTATCATGACGTACTGTACGTTGGATAGTGCTCTTTGCGTCCCTCAAGATGTAATTCCGTCTGGGGAAGCTACACCACCACCTTTCCTTAGAGGTACTGTTGCAAATTGAGCAGAAACAAGTGAAGAGACAACATTGTAGATAAAAGAGATTTTATGGTTTTGCTCCACAGATTGTTCTGCAGTTTCAAGTCTTTATGTTCTGTTTTGGGGTGACAACAAATGTTGAGTTGTCCTTTAGGTCAGAAGTGGGGTGTTTTTCAGGTAGTTCTTTATCCTCATGTGGGCCAGAACAGTAGTTCAAAGACTGTAATGATTTGTACTTAAATGCACATCAGATTTTGCCCATTTCCTGTATGTATGAGGATAACTAGGAAGAGAATAAGATTTCCCTCCCAGTCCCAGATATTTAGCTCTAAGTTTGTCAAACTACAGCATGTGCATTTAAATACTTTTCCTCAGACATGAGTTTACTTTTTGGTGGAATGAGAGAAAAACTTTTAACAAATGATGAGTGTTTTGATGTTTTTGTTAATTTTTTTCAACAGTAAACCACTGTTTCCTCTGTCATTTCCCACTGTCACTATCATCACATAAAGAGTCATCTCTCCTTAAATTTTTTGCATATTGATGTAGAAGTTAATGTCAGTTGAGTGGAGGGAAATCCTCCCTGACTGTGCTCTAGTGTTTTTGTAGCAAAGACAATTTTTTGTTTGGGGGAAGAAACTGGCATCGTTATTTTTTCCCCTCACGTGCGCTGCTGTTCTTGTTCCCCAACACTTTAGAATCCCCCAGGGATTATGAGCATTTTAGACGACGTGTGTGCCACAATGCACGCCGTGGGAGAAGGAGCTGACCAGACACTGCTTCAGAAACTCCAGATGCAGATTGGGACTCATGAGCATTTCAACAGCTGGAACCAGGGGTTTATTATCCATCATTATGCTGGAAAGGTAACGTGGAAAATCATCACTGAATTCTCTGTACTGTATTTATGAAGCAAGACAACAGTAGTGAGAGGAAGGGGGAAGCCCTACAGAGGCTTGGTTTTACATAGGCAGACTATCTCAGGGAACAGCATCCCTTCACAGTGCAGGGAGCTTAGGACAAAAATGCCGTAACAAATGACCCTTGCTGGAGAGACGAGTCTGGGCCTTGCTGCCCTCGAACGTACTAACCAGAACTTCCGTGTAATAGATTAGTGCCCCATGACTTCTATTAGTTGTAATCTTATTTTTTTATTACAGTAGTAGTAAATTCAAAGAATTCAGATATAAAAATGATGCTTAGGTGATGATATACCAATAAAACTGGGAATATAAAGTACAGCTGTATCTTGTTTGGGTTTATTTCTCAGAATGTTCATGGTTTCCTGCAGTTAATAACAGTAAGTCCTTACTATGCAAAAATTTTTCTGAGTAAAATTGTCATGTTCCATGTACTAGCTCCGTAAGTTTTTTAAAATTTTAATGTAAATGGAATTTATGTATAAGGATGAAACTCCTTTGTTTATTGTCAAAAAGTTTGATAATACGTGCTGGGATTTAGTGCCCATTGTAGTATCTAAGTTTTACCAGACTAACCAAAAAGTACAGAACAGCAACTGATGGGGGCAGAATTTAAATTTTCTTTAATTATTGGGTTCTCAACTTACCACAAACAATCAATTTCCACCTTGGCCCAGGTATCTTATGATATGGATGGATTCTGCGAGAGAAATCGGGATGTTCTTTTCATGGACTTGATTGAACTCATGCAGAGCAGTGATTTGTACGTAAGCAAAACTTGCTTCAAGCTAGGAATGCCGTGGTAGTTCTGATGGATGCAGAGGGCCTGCCTTCTGTGCTTTGCACCTTGTGACCTCCTTTGTGTAACAGTGGAAATTACCCAGTGCTGCAGTAGAGCAGCAGAACTTCTTTACCCTGACCTTCATTTTCTACAAATTGGACTGAGTGAGGCACTGCAGTGGCAGAATCAAATGCTGAAATGGCAGCCTTTGTTTTGGCCTCAAGCAAGGCTATCAGTGTTCTGGCATTCTCTCAGGACAGGCACTGTTTTCACAAAGTAACATTTTTTTGTGATGTGTTTTAATTAATTGATAGTTATTTTTTAAGAAGTGTGCATTTCTTCAGGTCTTCTAGAAGTCTGGTGTCATGTCTTTCAATGCTTACTAAAATAGCAAGGGGTCTCTGTGAGGAATGAGAATCATGGAAAGTAGTAATCTTAAAATAGATTTGGTATAATTCAAGATTAATAGAAATAGCTATTTATATTCTGCTCAACTATCAACTTCTACAGCATATTCCTTGACGTGGCTGCATTGAATTGTCTTTCTATGCCAACCCTATTTTATACATTTTTTCCTAGGCCTTTTATAAAGGCTCTGTTTCCTGAAAATCTGCAAGTGGACAAGAAGGGCCGTCCTACCACTGCAGGCAGCAAAATCAAAGTATGTCTCATTTAGCAGTGTTGGTGTGTGTATATGTGGTTGTGTGTTTGTGTATGAATAGCTAAATAAATTTTAAAAACTGTTTTCTTTTTTTAACTGTCAAGACATTTTTAAAGATAGATATTAAGAGTATCTTTATGGCAAAATGATGCATTGTTTCAGCGTTGTTAGAATTGTTCTGCCCAGCATCAGTTTTCACTAAGTGTTGTATTCAGCTGCATCCTATAGCAGTGAATTTCCCACAGATCAGCTGATGGTACTTGCATGTGCATAATGATTGAGCCGCCTCACTCAGCCTCCCTTTACAGTGCAGAAATGTCGGATCCAACACCCACCCAGGTGAACAGAAGTCTCTACTGACCACAGTGGGCCTTGGCTAAGGCAGCAAGTGCTACAAGGCCGGTGTCTGTTTGGGGACTGACTGTAGAACACACTCTTAGATGACACATGGCTTTGCAAATCAGTATTTCACCAGCCCCTTTTCTCACATTGCACCCTGGCAGGTTCCCTTGATGCATTCACTCCATATTTTTATGTAGTAGTTTAAATGTATTACATAGCTGGAGCTAATGGTGCCTTCTATTTACTGTTAAGTTTTGTGTGAGAGGCACATTATCCCAAGACATTTGGGTGGTTGGAGAAGGACCAAAGGCAACTGGATCTAGCCAATGGAATCGCCAGCAGATGGTTGATAATTGTAGAATTCCCTCAGGATTTTCCCTGGTCAGCTCAGATGCTATTGTTTTCCTTTGTTTTACAGAAACAAGCCAATGACCTTGTTGGCACCCTGATGAAGTGTACACCCCACTACATCCGCTGCATCAAACCCAATGAAACTAAGAAGTCTCGAGACTGGGAGGAGAGCAGGTATGGGTAAGCAGAGTACATGATGAGAAGCAGTGCTAATAGTCAAAAGATGACAACAAAAATTCATAATTTGTAATTGTACAGCTTACAAACAGAACTAGATTCTTTAAAACTGTCAGAAATGAAATCTAGCATGACCTCTCCTAAACTTTGAAGATCGCTTGGTCTAAATCAGCATTTAGTTCTTGGCTTTTCTCCTGCTGGTTTTGAATAATCAATATTTGCATGAGTAACACAACCAATATATTAAAGACTCCTTTTTCCACGTGGAATTTGCACACCAAATGTATTACTATTACTTCTAACTTTTGCTTTATGCTTTGAAAACAGCTTCTGTTTAGAAGCTTAAAAAGCCAGTAGGATATCTGTATCTGCTTTTATGTATCAAACTTGCCAAGAAGTTTCTATAATCAACAACGGAGAAGGTTCCTGTTTTACTTCTTAAGTTTAATTGCCAGCTCTTCAAAAAGAATTCACTGGAATGTCATATCACATGATGCTATAGACATTAAATAGATGTCTAGATCATCAGTTTGGTTCATCACAACTGGTTTTTGGCATCTTTAACTATATGGTGCTTATAGCATCTTCCTCTTCTCTGGAAAAAATGCTGGTTTTTTTGCACTGAGGTAGGTGCTCAGTAGGATATGTAAACTATGCGAGGGCCTAATGTAGGTAGCATTTATTACTATATACCAAGTACTTTTGAGAATGGTAAAATTGCTGATAAAGCAAGTGGTTATTTTTATCACGGTGAAACAACTTGCAAAGCCTGATAAAAAGCATTCCTGGACAACCCCAGCAGAATTCCCTTCCTGCCTTTGCATGCAGACCAGCACAGTCACATGCAGATGGAGAGCACTTAGAGAAGCCATTGGGACTGCACTTCCAAGTCTCAGTGAGGGCTTGGCAGTAAATGTAGACCCTCTTTAGCTTTTTCACCCTGAATATCCTACTGTGCAGCACTTAATTGTCCACTGACACTGGGGACTAAAGGAGGAAATACACTGATCCTGGGAAAAGTATTTATAAAACTTATAGTTAAAAATTGAGGGGCTTTTAAAATCAATCATTTGCATTTTGGGAAACAGGCCTGTTATTGTGGAAGGTGTTGCTAGGAAACCAATGAAACAAATACAATCCTAGTCCTGAGAAAAGGACAGCTTTCAGGAAACCCCTTTTGGAGCAAAAATGCGCAAGATTTCTTCTTCTCCAATAATGAGGATGGTGTGTTATCAGTAGCTGCTGTATTTGCCAAGTGAAATACAAAGGATGGTATATGATCAGCCTCAGACAGAAATGGAAGTGCTGTTTATACTGGTAATCCTTCATCCCTGTTTAGAAATCCCAATATTGTCCCATTTCAATCTGTGATTGCCCATTTCTTGTACTAGGACTTCACTGTGGCAATTAGTGACAGGTCTGGGGAAAAGATATGTATATGCACATGACAATTCAAAGTTTAGTTTAATATTGTTGTTTCTCAGTTTTACTGTGAAGAGGATTTAAGGGAAATAAAAACATAATTGAGTTTGTGAGGCTTTGCTGATTGGTTGATTTTTGTTTCGGTTTGGTTTTTTTCTATGGTCACGTAATGCTCCATCATACGCAGGCTGCCTTAGTGTGATGGGTGTAGCAATTTGCTTATTAGTTGCAGGTTACTAGACCGTGAAAATGTAACTGAAAAAGGAAAAAACCCTTTCACAAAAGCTTCATGCTCACAGAAGGCACAGAACTGCACCTTTCTGCTGCTGTTGAATAACTCCAGAATATTTAGCACTGAAACATAGACCTTGTGTAAGATCTAAACCTTGTATAATACCTTAGTTATTCCAGAAATTGGGGTGTTCTTGAAATGTGTTTTTGTTCAGGTCCTGGCACAGCCACTTGGACTTGTATTCAAAACTGCTGCATTAGCTGAATTCCCAGACCCTGACCTGCTTGAGGTTGCTGCCTGGAGGGAGATTTTCGGTGTGTCTTTTCTCAGAAAGGAAAGGAAAAAACCAGAAAAATGTCTCAAATTCTCTGGTGCTGGACACTGATACTGGCAGGACAGTAAGAAAATGGGAGTAGTACCATTGCTCCAGTGCATTATTCCAGATGTGAACAGGAGGGAAAGCTATAAACAGGAAAGTGTATTTTTGTCCACCAACTTTGTACTGCACCAGAATTCTTGGAGTGGGTACAAAATATACTTTATTCCTTGAACACAGCAAGATTAAAATGTGTAGTATTCTTTAATGTAAGCTAAAAGAGCAGTATCAGTCATTATTTAGTAAATACCTCTCAAAACTGGTCTTTAAAAAGAAGAAATTACTGAAGGGATTTTGTCATTTGCAACAAGGGATTTCAAGAGATTTTCCTCTTCATACTATGAGTCATTTGAAAAAAATGTCTCAACAAAAAAAAAAAAATCAATGGGCAGTACATTTTATATTCAAATTTCACTTTTCAAAATAGCTAGAGAAATAACATTGAAATAACTGAGAGTGTTTCAGGATTTGAAAAATCTTTTGTAAATTCAGAAATAGTAAGCAAAGCAAAATTAAATGGTTTCTTACAGGCTCACTTAAAATTATATATAAACAAATGCTTTTTTATACTGTTTGTTAAACTTGCAGTATATATATATGTAAAATCTGAACAACTGGTATATTTCAGACTGAAAGCTAAAGCTTGTATCCTTTGCCCTATAGAAGAACAACAACAGAGTGAAAACTTGATATTGCTTCTTTCAGCACATGATTTAGATGAGAAAATAAAGGATATCAGCAACTGAAATTCTTCAAATCATATTTCCAAGCATTAAGTAGCAGACTAGCAGGATGTGTAAGAAGAAACATAAAAACAAAAATGTACCACCGGTCTAGAAGGAGGAAAAAGTGCCACAAGGAAGCTTTTTTCTTTTGCTGCTTTTCTTTGCATTTCATGGGCACGTACTTGTTCCCTGGTTCGGACCTGATTGGAGGTGTTTGGTGTGGGGCAGCTCGGATGGTGTCGGGATAACGCTGCCTCCCTTCCCATGTGCAGCAGAGTTCCTCCCCAGCCATTAACACTTTCTGTGGGACTGGGACCGGCTCAGCTTTTGTTTGTAATTTGAAGTGTGCCATGGATGAGTCATCCATTACTGGCTTCAGCCAGTCTTGTGCCTGTTCTTGAACCCTTCCTTTGCAGCATGGTAAAATTAGGAGGAATTCTAGCTTTTCATCAGTATGCTGACCTGGCTCCCTTCTTTCTGATTCTTTGTGTGAAAGTTTGTCATCTCGGGCTTTTCCCAGCCATCAGATTAGGCCTATTCTCCATAGCAAGGGAAAAAAGATGTTCCTGTGTTGCTGTTTGAGCTATGTAAAGCATGGGGAAAACCTACAGTAAGAGAACACAAAACAATTTCCCAGTCCTTTAGATACCAGCTGTGTCATTATGTCGGTAATAGTTACTTGGCCTTTTATGGGTGGTATTATTACCTAAGAAATTTATACATAAATTACTTCGGAGATTAGAAGTTAAACTAGGAAAAAATGCTAAGGTAAACTTGCTATGCGTATTTCAGTGCTGTAGTCTAGCTGCCTGGAATATCTTTCCTATTATGCAGTGGGAAGGGTAATGTGCAAGAATAAATTAATTTACCTGTGCTTGAATTTTAGCAATCAATAGTTAAACATGATTCAGATGTTTAAGAATGCCTCCATCCACAAGTATGCTAAAATAAAATGGATTTTAAGCCTTGCATTGTTTTTGTCCCCAGGGTAAAACATCAAGTGGAATACTTGGGTCTAAAAGAAAACATTCGAGTAAGAAGAGCTGGCTACGCCTACAGACGGGTTTTCAAGAAGTTTCTGCAGAGGTAGGTAGCACTCATTTAGAAGCATTATTGTAAACAACATGATGAGGAGGAAACAAAGAGGTTGCAAGTTTTGAAACCTCATTTCCCACTTACCCTTTCTCCAGATCTGCCTTGCTCAGTGATCTAGATTACACAGAGATTTTAAAGTGCTTTAAAGCCTGGCTTTGTATTTTTGAAAGTACTTAATCTTTTCTCTAAACTTGCCTAAGGTCTCAGTATTTGTAGTGCAATGAGAGGGTTCCTCAAAGTTACAAAGAATTAAAGGAACTGCTGCAGTGCCTGAAATCTGAGTGTCCAGCTTCAAGCCCTTGTGTAAAGTTTTACTGCTCCAGCCCTCCCAACTGTTCTTTCCCCACAGCAGACAGAAGATAGGTAAAGAAATGCGTGCCTGCCATTCAGCCATTGCAGTGTAAAAAGTAACCTTGGCTTAAAGTGCTCCTTATCCTTCCACTGGTGTTCCAACAGCTGGGAATGGTACAGCTCGAACCTCTGCAGCTGCTCCCTGAATGAATGAATGCAAGTCAGAGCTCTGTAAGATCAGTCCTGTTCTCGGTGTCTTAGGACCGGCTGTGAACATGATTAACTACCTCCACTAGCTAATGAAATCCTCTTAAATAAGAGCAGTCTCAAGATTTATACAACATTCAGCTTCTGTTTTTCAGAAACTGGAGACATACAGCTCGTAAGTGCCCATATAGGCTTTATGTAATAAATCAGCTTTTATTGGAAGTCTTTGCATTGAATTTGAGAATATAGGACAAAAACCCAATCAGTTCTTGCAAGGAGTGGAGTATAATTAATCAGACAGCATAGAACAAAGCCATTGGTAATACTTCGTGATAATACCAAGAATATTCTAATAATGTAGTAATAGCCAGACCTAAATCTCTGAAAGCATGGACTTAGTTTTCATTGTGGAACAATTTTAAATTCCTTTTTCTTCATGATCTTTAAGCCCAGGCATATAAACGTGAACATGCTGCAGCCTGTGTTACTTAATACAGACCGTTGCTGAGACAAATAACAGATTTATACTGTGTGTTAAATGCAGCCTGGACACAGGTTGTGAGGGGTGGGCAGGCCTAGCACTCTGCATGAGAGCTCTGCACTAAGGAAAGCTTCATGGTACTTCTGGATCCACAGGCAACTGAAACTCTTGTTTATGGAATTCATCCTTTTGTGTCAGATTAATTAGCTTTGTTAAATTTAACGTTTTGTTGTGAGTAAAACTCTTCCTGCACCCTTTCCATTCACAGTTGGTAGCATCCAGAACAAGCTCTGTTCTGACCCCCTGAGTGAGTGTGAGTAAAAGCGGCTGAGGCATGGGATGGCCAGGAAATGCATGCTTGTCCACTTGTTTTCATTGGGCGTTCCTTGGCAGCTCCATGCAAGTGGAGATTGCTGGGCTGAATAGACTTTTATGTACAAAATTTACATTTGCATGCAAAAAGCCACAGTCACTGAAAAGGCCTGTGTGTTCCCAAGCATAGCCAGTCTGAAAGCTGAGCTCCCACTCCCTGTTTAAGCCATCAGACCTAACTGCTTCCTGGGAGTTTGTGATAGATAACTGGGGGGCAGTCATTATTTGAAAGTCTTTCAGAAGCATGTTAAGGACACATTTAGTACTTGTGCTGAAATAATCTGCAAGATCAAATTACACAAGCTTGACAAACCTGGTTTCATGGATAGTGACATGGATGGTTTCATGGGAAGCATGCACAAGGACACTGAAGTGCCATTGCTAAACAGCAGTGAACAGTGAGTTGTCACATTATCAAACTGTGAAATGCTTAAATAGTGCATGTTGTAGAATAATCTGTTTCTTCTGCCCTGTAGACTTGTCATACCAGTAAAATGTATGAAGTTAACTTGATTAAAAAGGAGAATTTCAAATCTCTTCTGAGTTTGTACCCAAGAGCTTAACATATATTAAAAGGTCTTGAATCATATTTTTCCCTGTGCCCTCCTTTACAGCTCAGGAGATGTAGGAGAGAATTTGTAGCTTGCTGAAATGTGATGTCACAGTCTCTGGTGTGGGAGGAGGCAGTTTCCAACACCTTTATTAACCTCAGCTCCTTTACCTTCAGACTTGCTTAGGCCCACCTATACAGCTGCACTGTTGGCAGTATATGATGAGCCTGCAAAAGAGGCCGGTAAATGAATGAGGTGGGAGTTACTTTAACTTACAACTCCTTACTGGGTTGCATCTATTTATCCCATAATACTGATAAATTACATAAATATGTACATGCACACATTTCTGTCTGAATATCAGTTGTGTATAATACACTGCTATAATTAGGGTGGAGAAAGAGCTGCTTCATTACACCATCCAGGAGAGTACATGGGCATTTGTTAACTTCGAGATTTGAACGTGAGAACATCAGCAGTTTGAATCCTACTGAATTATTCAGAAGTTACTCTCTCTTCATGCACCTTCTATTCAGAGGTTTTGAGATATGTTTCTTTTTAACTATTTCTGTTTGTTTGGTATTATTACTTAAATTGCATGATGCTGTTTCTGCTTCTTGGCTGGATAACATTTTGGATATGATGATAATGAGTAATTAACATTCATTTAATGTATTTTCCAACAATTCCTTGTGTGATTTTTGAGAACATTTTATTAGGAGATGCCTAAATAATCTTAAGAACTTGGAAATTGCAACTGACCTCCATACCTGATCACCTTTTTCATTTGTTGAATAGTTTTACTAATAAGCATGATTTTGTTTACATAACTTAAGTATGCCTAAGGCATTAAAAGGAAATTTCCTTCTAAGAAGGAGTAAAGAATGTAAGATTTTGGAGAGGAATTTGTCTCAACATATTTAGCTGTTGTCAAAGGGGCCTAAATAGCTGCTGCCAGAGAAGTTACTTGTCCATAGGCACAGTGGGGCAGCTAAAGCCAGCAGTGCTCCTTCGGTGGGCAGTGGAATGCAGCAGCTTTGCAATGCCAGTTCCAATGCCCAAATGAAGCCTGAAAAAGTGCCCAGTTTAAAAGGGGCTGCAGCCTGGCATCTACTTCATTCTCAAGGCTTATAGAGGACACCATGAGAGACAAAGCTATGTGCTTCTTTCTGTCAAAGACATGTTAGAGCACTTCCCTGCTCCTTCCTGGCCCTTTGTGTGGTCAGTTCCCAGTGTTCCCTCAAGGCAGCAGCACCATCACTGTTAGTGCCAGAGGCTTCCTGGGATAGTCGGGAATGGTCCTTGCTAAATGCAGCCCAGCTGTTGAACAGGTGGGGTAGGAGCACAAGCTGGTCACTTGCTCAGAAACAGAACAGACCTTTGTAAGAATAGGACAGACTGAGAAGGCTTGAGTGAGAAATTGGACACATGCTTGGGAATCAGTTTAGAATACCAAGGATGTAGGTACTCAAATGTGGACCATAGGTCATTGCTGGTGAATAACCTCACCCTGGATTTAAGCAGATCCCAGCAGAACTTTCTGCAATTAACTGCTGCAGTTCCCAGATAGTAACTTAGCATCTGGAAATGGGACACTCCAGGGCATTGTTGTCCTTCTCAGTTGTTTGGTCTCACTAAGCAAGAAACATCCTAATACTGTGGATCTTCACACACACCAAGCTTTGAGTCCTGCTGCCATTGTCAACCTCCCCCAGGGTGATGCTGACCAAGAGTCAGCGGTGTTCTGCTGATGTTTGAGCCCAGGTTTTAATCTCTTCTCCTTGGTGGTTAAGGTATGCCATTCTGACCAAAGCAACCTGGCCCTCTTGGAAAGGAGAAGAGAAACAAGGAGTCCTCCACCTGCTTCAGTCAGTCAACATGGATCCTGATCAGTACCAGCTCGGGAAGTCCAAAGTCTTCATCAAAGCTCCAGAGTCTGTAAGTGTGGCAGAACACCATTCTTTAATTATGCAACTGTTTGCTGAAATCAAAGTCCTGCCCACTCAGAGGCTGAGCATGACACCTGCTGAGGTGGGGAAGTGTCAAAATCTAAGATGAGCTGGGCACATCTGTCATCGAGGCTGTGTAAAGGGCACACTACATGAGGCCACTACTGGGTTTTGACACTTAATACAAAGATAATTAAATGCATCAAGAAGAGGAAATGGGATAAGAAGATGCTTTGGTATCAAGAACATTGGTCCTCTTCTCATAACAAGAACTACTGGTGAAGTTAGAATAGTCCCCCGGGATGGTAAGGAGAAGTTACACAGCATTGAGTAAATCAGAGTTCCACAACTACTGCAGCTTGGAATCCCAAAGAGAATATTATAGAGGCATCACAAGGCTGCTTTTATCCTGTGGCTACTAAACCATGCAAAATCTGTTGGAAGAAAGTTTTCTTATTTTGCTGTTCAGGCAAGTTCTGAAAGTTAAGGAAGATCTGTGCTCTACTCAACCTCATGTATTCCTGATACATCAGGAGCAATGGGGCTTAGTGTGTGTAGCACATCTTGCAGGTGAGCATTGATTTCTTGGTGCTTTATCTGAAGTTACATACTAACATAAAAGCTGAACACTTCAGTGGTTGTCATTTGCTGTTCCAGGAACATGTTTTTTTTCTCTGTAGAACAATAGTAATTCAGGCAATGACACTGCTGTGTCCAATCACATGGGAAGATATTTGTTACAGGAAATAAGATAATGCTTCTCCAAATTGTAATAGAAATTTTGTTGTTGCTGCCATAAATAGGGTAAGATACTGTTCAGGAATAATGGGATTTACATTCCTGCCCACATCTGAGAGACATGTTTATACACTACGGCACACAGTGCTCGAGATGTTGGTTATTACAATACTTGAGGTGCATATTGGCAGAGCAGGAAACTAATGTGGGATTGATCCTACTTGGTCATTGCAACAACACCCAGCCAGCCAGTCTGGAGGGAATGTGGGCTTTACCTGCTTCTCTGGAGCACAAGCCATGATTTGAGCTTTATCTGCTTCTCTGGAGCACAGGCTGTGATTTCTTTCTGGAGATTATTGGGAGTTTTGTCTTACGAAGTCGGTGCGATTTCCTGGTGCCTGTCTTATGTTTAGTAGCCAAGTGGCAAGTGCTGCCATGGGATTGATGGATCCAGTTCCCCTTCACTCGGTTAATAATCTGTACCCCAATATCATGTGCTACAGGTTATTTTCAAGAGGAAGACTTTGTTATCCCATGGAAGCATCTTCCCATCCTGATGCATTTTTGTGATGCTAAGTCCTGGTTTCATGGATGTGCCATTAAATGGAGTATCTGTCAGTTTTACTGAAGGGCAGTCCTGCTGGTTAGGACAATATGAAGTTGACTGGAAATTTTTTGAGGATTATATTTCAATTTGAATTTAAATTAATGCTTTCAATTACTGTATATGTGTTCTTTAATTTTTTAAATTTTTTTTAATCTATTTTTAAATAAGTACCAAAAAGAGTCTGAGCTTTTTTTTTTATTTTAGGTTGAAAATGTTTTTGTGAGCTGAATATTTTAAAGCTTGATTTGTATATTTTATTAAGAAAGACAATCATCTTTCATCTCATATTACTAAAGTATTGGCTAGAGTTGTATCGCTTTTGAGAAAAATAATCTTTTAGATGGTAAATTTAATTATTTCTTTTTACCACAAAAAAAAGTACCTGTTGTGGTTCATCAGATGAAAAATACTTGATTTGCTTGTGAGCGTAAGGGGAGGCTTTATAATACATATTTTAGGAAAGGGTTTATGCAGTGTCTTTATTTCTATAGCTTAAGAACCATATTTTAGCTCAGTGATTTAGTTGAACTTCCATAGTGGTGACATTCAGTTGCAGGTGACAGATTATTTTGCACTGAGATCTTGCAATTAGCATTATTGTTAAAAAATTAAATGGTGAGTGTTCATGAGAGACAGCATCAATATTGTCACTGTGACCTGAACTGCACGAGGGCTTGGCTGTGCCGCTGCTGCAGCTGAGGATGTTTTTGCATCAGGAGCTCTCGTGCCTGTGCTAAACCCCAGCCAGTGCTTGTGCTTGGGAAGAGATTTTTAAATTTTTTATATAAGTTTGCTGTAGATGGAGAATTGCCAGCTGTGAAATAAGGTTTTCTGGGTGGCAGAAAGGAGGCTTCATTATTTACATTTCCATCACACACCTGAATAAATAACCGTACAGGAGCAAATGAGGTTCTGTGGAAATGGTTTGCGCCAGATCAAGTTTCCTTTTTAAGATCAATATGAACGACAATATTTTTCTAGATTTGCATGGTTTAGAGCAGCAAATTAAAAAAAAAAAGTCCTAAAGCCCAGGTTTGCTTCTCAGGTATACCTGTTTTTACTAATAATAAGCAACAGTCATGTCAGTGGACTGATTGAGTACTCCACGTTAGCCAAATGCTTGTGCTCCTGATAAGACAAAAACCCCATTTAACTAAAGTATGTAAAAGGCTATAGTGAATATGCTCTATCCTACAATAATTATGAGGTTGTTCTAACAGCCTGGGAAGTTCTCAAAAAAGGGGATGCACCTTCCATTCCTGTTTTGATAAAACAGTATTTATTATCTCTTGATTTCTGACATTTTACACCCAAAGATCTTACTGTGTCATACTTCTGAATTATAAGGTTATAGCTCTAAGTCCTGCAGCCAGCTGACAACCTTCCGTGGTGAATATGGTATGAATATTCCGTGGTATGAATGAAATTCAGCCAGGGAAGAAAGCTGCTTGTGGGCAGCGAGTTATGGCACACATTGCACAGATCTCCACAGACATGGTGACATTCTGTGAAGGAGGAAATTGGGAGAACGTGTAGATGGAGGCTGAAGAAATGGCCAGTGGAGAACCCTGAGTTGTACCAGCAGAATATTTCAGGGAGAATCCATATTCCTCTTCTTTCATCATGGGGTATGGAACTTAATGGGTAAACTGGTAAGAGCCACAACCACTCAAGCATCAGAGATTTCTTCCAGAAAAGATTACCTTAACATTCCAATCTCACATCCCACCGTTGTGGAAGAGGCCCCAGCTTGGATCTAGAGTGAAATGCACTGGAGAGTTGTTGAAAGTAAAAGACAGCTTTTTCTTGAACTTTGCATGGCAAATGTTTGACCCACCCCACTGTCTCTTTGTACAGCTGTTTCTGTTGGAAGAGATGAGAGAGAGGAAGTATGATGGGTATGCCAGGGCCATCCAGAAGGCCTGGAGGAAGTACGCGGCCAGGAAAAAATACGTGCAGATGAGAGAAGAAGGTAGGTCAGAACTTCTGATGGCAGGTACTTCACATGTGGCTCCAGGAACAGAAGGAGGGACACAAAGAGGAAGGAAATCTCTCCCTCTCTGCAGGCAGAGTTGCATTGCAGCTCTGTTTCACAGTGACCGCACAGTGCTGGATCCCTAAGGTACCACTGATGAGGCTGACTGCTCTGCATGCACAAATCTCTTGGACTGCCCAGTGTTTTGCTCTCCAATCAAAGCCAGCCTGAGTAGGACAGACATCAGAGATGGCTGCAGGGGAGGCAAAAAAGAAAACGCTTCCCCCAGTTATGCAGGATCTGAATAATCTGCAGGTGATAAAATCAATCCAGGGACTCTGCTGCTTAGGTGTGTGTGACCTGGGCTGTGTGAATAAACACACTGGGTTTAGAAGGGTTAAATTTCCATCAGTGAGAAGTTCTTAGTTCCAGAAGTGCTCCCAATTAACCAGAACTACTTAGCTTGCCATCAGTGTATTTCATTACAAGTGGATTTAATGATCGCATATTATCCTTATCTAAAGGATTAGTAGTGGTGCTTCACTGTTTTTTCCATATGAGACTTCTTCCCATGAAATTCTGCTTGAAACAGTTGGCTCTTTGAGAGCATGTGGTTAGGAAGTATAGTCAATTCTATTAATCAATGTTTATTTTTGGAATTTAAGCATCAGATCTATTGCTGAACAAGAAAGAGAGAAGACGGAACAGCATTAACAGGAATTTTGTGGGAGATTACATAGGCATGGAGGACCATCCTGAGCTACGCCAGTTTGTGGGCAAACGGGAGAAGATTGATTTTGCAGACACTGTAACTAAATATGACAGACGGTTTAAGGTGGGTGTAACAGCAGCGTCCCCTAAAGATGAGTTCTGCTGGGAGTTAAGAGTTGTCTTCACCATCCAGTCACAGAAACTGCCCAGGTCAGGGTCACACCACGTAGGACACAGCTGTGTATTTGCAATGTTGTGTTTCAGAGCGTGAAGCGAGATCTCGTCCTCACTCCCAAGTGCATTTACCTGATCGGGCGTGAGAAGATAAAGCAGGGCCCAGAGAAGGGCCAGGTGAAGGAAGTCCTGAAGCGAAGGATGGAAGTGGAGAGAATTCTTTCTGTTTCTTTAAGGTCAGTACCTGGAATATATCTTTCTATTGACAGAGCCATTTATGTAGGATGGGGAAAATAAGTTGATTGATGAAGTGGGAATTGGAAGCTTGCTTTCTGAATTTGCTTGCTTTTGGTTTCAGTCTTGCTTCAGTAACCTTCATATTTCCAATTTATCTCCAATCACAAAATCTGCCGCCATTGAAGAGAAGGTTTGTAATTGTAACTTTAATAGCACATGGCTTTTTGCTAACAGTAATTACTGTAAAATGACTAAGTAATCCTCCTGTCTCTCAAAAGGGATATTCAGATATTCCATTATCACCTCCTGTAAAAAACCAAACCTGTACTCAGAAAGCAAGGCTCTATAAGTAATGCTGCTTGGACTTTGTTATGTTTTTTAAAATGAACCATGAGTACTCTGCAAATGCCATTATAATGCTGGCTGTATTTGCTGATGCCATTTTAAACTGGATGATACATGCTCTGATTTCCTTGCAGCACCATGCAGGATGACATGTTCATTCTACACGAACAGGAATATGATAGTTTGCTTGAATCAGTCTTCAAAACTGAGTTTTTAAGCCTCTTATCAAAACGATACGAAGAGAAAACACAAAGAAAACTACCTCTGAAATTTAGCAATACGTGAGTTATGGCTTGTTTCAATGGGCTTTTAGGGGTAAATGTTTTTTGTTCTTGCTACCAAGGCAAATGAGTGAGTGCAAATTGTGGAGGTCCTGACACTGTACTTTATTTTGAAATGATGGGAGGTAGCACAGTGTAAAACTTGTATTGTGCAAGGAGAGCAGGCATTGTGGTTGCCTTGTCAAAGTAATAGGTTAGGATTTACTAGGGCCACTTGCCACTTGCCACTGTGTGTGTATGGAGAGCTGTCTTTATTCTCCTGACTGTGGCACTGGGCCCAGGGCTCTGCAGCTCTGCCATGGAGCAGTTCTGCCAGGGCAGGGCCACTGCACAGCTCCTGTCAGGAGCAGGGACCATCCTCTTCCTGCTCCTTCACCTTGACCTAGGAGTGCAAACATCTCAATGAAGAGTTTGAAAGAATTCTGGGCACATAATGTAACAGTCCGAAATGCTGAAGTTTGTTGTGGGTGCCGGGGGCTGCAAGGTGAAAGATTAATACTAAAGAGGCCTCACTTAAATAAATTATATTTGGAATGCTTTTTGGAAACAAGCCTGAAAACCTAGAGCAGGTCTGATATGCATCTTGGCTGTGAGGACATCCTGGAAACAATCCCAGCAAACATGTGCTTTTGTTAAAACTTCCACCCATTAAGGAGATCAGCACCAGCAGGCCTTGGATTGTATGTTTATTTTATAGCCTTCAAAAAAGTGGAGGAGTTATGAAAGGCAATAGGAGATCACTGTTTTCATTTGGAAAGGGTTAGAAGGAGAATTGAAGTATGGAACATTACTGTAATATACACTCCTGTGCACTGGGAATCCAGAGCCAGTACCAGGAGTAAATGTCATGTATTACACTTCTGGGGTCTTGCCCAAAACCAAAACATAGTTTTCTAAGCTCATATCTAAGTACAGTTCAGAGCAGATGAATAGTGTGGAAATGCTGGGAAAGAATGTGTGTGTGTCTGCCTGCATGGGAAGAAATGTAAAATGAAAAGGTTGAGGTGCATGTATGCAAAACTTCACTTGCAGAACAGCGTAGAGCCTGCCCCAAAGCACGCACATGGCAGTGCACAGCCACCCCCACATCCAGTGTGTGTGACCTTTAACAGGGTGTGCAGGGGAGTGCTCACAAACGGAGCACATGAGCAGCTCCCAACAGAGGCACTGCACAGGCACTGGTGGCTGAGGGCTCACTCAGCTCTTACTTGGACCTTTGCATGTTTTTCCTCAGAGCTCACTGTACTCTCTGTCCTCTCCAGGGCATCTAAACTTCTTTGAGAAGCTGTACCAGGAAAGTTAAAACATAATTAAGAAGAACACTAAAAAAAAAAAAAAGCATGGAAAAAAGATTTAATAAGGTGGTTTATGTCAGCTGAGTCACTTATGGAATGCAGATTCTCAGTCTTAAGCTTTTAATTTTATATTTATAAGTCATTTGCTGCCAAGCAATACTGTCTTGGTTTGATGTAGAAGTTGTTTTGTTTTTTTCTTTCCTTCATGTGTTCACACGCTTCTGTCAGACTTGAAGTGAAGCTGAAGAAGGAGAGCTGGGGGCCCTGGAGCAGTGCTGGTTCTCGACAAGTGCAGTTTATGCAAGGCCAAGGAGATGTAGCCATTCTCAAACCGAGTAATAAAGTGCTGCAGATCAGCATTGGACCAGGGCTACCAAAGAATTCCCGTAAGTATGCATTTCCTCTAGAAATTAGTGAATGCTTTATAAATTTAGAGAATGGTTGACCTATTCTATCCATGCTTGGCAGCCAGCAGGACTTAACTAATTAATGTGATTGTGAAGGGGTAACAGAATGTTGCTGGTTTCTTGTAGGGCCTACTAGACGGAACCTTACCCAAGGCAGAGGGTATTCCAGCAGGTCTCAAAATCAGACCTATCCTATGAGAGCTGCACCACCTCCTCCGGGTAAGTCCTCTTAGCTTGGGCAAAACAGAATTCCAAATGGAGACTTTAATTTTTCTCTTGTCATCTGGTAGTTTTTACACATAAAAAAAATCATGGTAACAGTTTAAATTTCTCTTCATAAGATCCTGCCTGGAAAACATCAGTTTGCAAGCATTCTATGAAGTGTCTTGCTGATATCAAACTGATATTCCCCTGGAGCCGTCCTGCTTCTTGTGGATGGTGACTTGTTCAGAGACTTGGTATAAGCCAGTGAATCTAAACCTGACCCTGTAGCCTTCTCCACTGTGAAGGGTACAAGCTCGGTGCTTATCAAGCCACAGACAATGCTTTGCAGTGAAACTGCCTTCAGTGCCAGCACAGTACAGAATGCAATTTGTGTCTCATTGTCCTGCCCTGTCAGACATGTTACAGCTCCTGTGTGCCTGAGTGCTGAGACCCAGCAACTGTGCCAGTCAACAGCATGGCTCTTTCTGATGTCATTAGGGTGTTCCACTTCTGCCCTAGGCAGATATGATTAATTTTGCTTGTGAACTCAGAGGGGAGAACAATATTCCATTGACCTAACATTTCCCAAGAGGTTTTTTTTTTACTTACACTCCCAGAGTACTTTCTTTTTAACAAAGAGTCCTCTTTCAGGCAGCTGCTGTTTATTGAGAAGCACAATGCTAATGGTGGAAGTTGGGGGTGTGACCAGTCTCGGTCACCAAATTAAATAGACAATTCCAAATCCTCACAGCTGTGTGAGTCAAACTAAGGACTGTGTGATCTGCCAGAACTGGAAGTGCAGTGGGAAATTACTTTAAGAGCTGACCTATCAGCAAACAGAGATAGTGAGTATTTGTACAGCATCAATTAAAACAAGGACAGTCTGGTTTATATTTTCAAAAAATTGTTTCAGCAGTTTTATAGCTAGGAGAACTTCAGCAGTGACACTTAAGTGCTGTGTTGACCCTCAGGCAGTGGGGTATCACATTTAAAAGGTGAGTAGAAGGCTTTCCTACAATCTTCTAATCAGTTACAGTAACATGGCTTTTGGTTTTGAATGTTAAACTCTCTTATAAAGTAGCCATGCATAGCTGGGAAAACAAAATTGCAGACAGGTGTTACAAAAGAGCTCCAATTAAACTGTCCAGACTTTCAAGGAGTTTGAAGCCATGTGTGATTCGGGCACACTCCTCCTTGAAAGTCCCAAACAATTATCTGGGTTCTGCTATTTTCACATCTTGTTTTGAAATCAGTGGTGCAGTAGCTGAACAGAGTGTTCTTTCTGTACATGTTCAGAATAACCCAAACCTTTATTTATAGCACCATAATGTATGTGCCAGGCTGGCTTGGATTGCTGAGAGGGGTTGATGTGGGAGTTGATGACCCTTAAGCTCTGCCACAGCACCCAGTGAACATCAGAAGCAAAGACCAGCTGTTCTTTGTGCTGATGTTGAGTAGGCACAATCACAGTGGGGAAGAAGAGGGTCACCCATATCATTAAGGAAACTGATTCTTAATAGAAACACAAGCTCCCATCTTGTTCTTATAGGGGTTTTAGGAATGTAAAGCATTGCTGGCTTAAGCACTTTAGGCCCTGATACTGCAGCCAGCTCAGACCTGGGTGGGTTTGCTGTAGATTCAAGTTAGAGACATAATTATTTATTTAAGGGCATATACCCATGGCACCTCCTAGAAAATTCAAACTCCTTTTCAACTATCAAAGTAGCATCAAGGTTTTTTTTTTTTTTTTTAAACCAATCAAAAACCCCAAGCAACCCCTCCCCCCGCCATGCCTGTTAAAATAGACAAGTATTTATAGCAATTTAATAAAAACAGTCAAAATCCTTGAATACGTGGTCTGAACTTCAAAAAGAAAAAGAAGAAATTCTGGCTAGCTTTGGATTAACCCTCATCTGGATAAAATGTTGTGCAGTGTTTTAGAGAGGTGGGGCGGTACCATGTTAGCTAAATTGGAACTCAGCTGAGAGCTAATCCTTGTGCTTGCCTGCAACACTCAGGGCATGTGTCTTAAACCTGAGCACGAGGCCATGAAGTTGTGAACCCAAAACAGATTGTCAGCAGACCAGAAACTGAATATAAATCAACATTTCAACGTGATTTTTTTTTCAGGTTCCTTGATACGTGGGGCTGTTTGACAGCTGCATCTGACAGCTAAGCCATCAATCTGCACACAGCGCAGGTTACTTCTATTGAGCGCGAGTTTGGACTGCAGGCACTCACACTTTATTTACTTGTAGGTCAGCAGCAAAATGGAGTAATAAATCCCCCCCAGTCTGCAGCCCATCCGCACATCCCAGGAAATCACTGGGCCAATCAGAAGAACCTGTACACAAGTATGACACGACCAGTGTTACCACGGCAAATGTCGGGAGGAGCGGGCAGGATTTCACAGCAACCAGAAAGCTTGGATTTCTTGAAAGTACCTGACCAAGGAGCAGCTGGGTAAGATTTTACATTGAATCTGATAAAAATATCCATTTCTGCAAATAGTTTCACACACTCAAACTGTTCATGACTGATATACTGTGTACATCAATGACCAGTCTGTGCTATTGGGCTGTACTCAAAGGTGTCATCATCTTCCATCAGATTTCAAAACACATAGTCCATCCTAGACCCTTAGGAATATAGGTGAAACAGTTCTAGTTTAATATCTTAAATTTGAATGTTGGAGGCCTTAAAAAATTTTAAGTTTTTCAATGACCTAACAGTTTCTACTTTAACTCAGCCCTTACTCCACTCTCTTGTAGTGGAGCTTTACTTAGTGGGAATCTTGAGTGTCACTTAATTGTCAAAGACTGCTGCCTATTCAGCGGTTCTAGGAAAAAAATAATTTGGTTTAGAAGAAGCAGCAGTTTGCTGATGACTCCCATGATCTACATGAATGGGGATTCTGGAGGCAGCAAAAGTATGTTTTTAACCATATCAAGAGCAACTTTTTGTACAAACAGCCCTGTCTCAGCTGCTCATCAGCAGATGAGCTCCTTAGCAGGTCTTCTGCCCTAAATTCCCATTGGCCTAAACATTCTTTTTGCTGTGTGAGCCATCAAGCTGATTAATTTTATTAACTACAATGTTAGTGAGCCTTAGACACCTCACCGAAGTCAAACAATAACATAGTCAGGCACAGGGTTCCTAAAGGGAGGCTTTCTAGTTCCTAAAGACAGCCCTAAGAGCACAGTTAGGCATGGACAGAGGTCTTTTCAGTTGTACTAATGGCAGTTATTTTACCCCACTGTGGCAAGTGTTACTTGTAAGATATTTCAGGCATATTTAGAGCATTTTTCTGTTTAAGATTAACCTTCAAATAAGAAAGAAGTGGCCACTGCTACTTATTTTACCACTTTCAAACCTGTCAGCACATGATAACACTTTCAGGCACATTTCCATCTTGTAATAACCTCCATGTTTTTAGGTGGTGAAATATTTTTGTTGCATGTCAGCTGCTTCTGTTCAACTCTTTCACTAATATTAGACTTTACTTGGTCTTGAGACTACAGTTCATATATGAAGAAAAAGCCAAAACCAAACATCCCAGGTATTCTACAGCAGTAACAAGCCTAAAGTACCAAACTCCTACAAAAGTGACAGTCCCAAGGCTGTCTTCCTGAGCATTATGAGGTCCTTTATTAATGCACTGAAAAGAAACAACATAACTATTAAGCAGCAGATTTCAGATGAGTGTTTCTGTGCCTGTTTTTTTTTTGACAGGAAGTTGTGAGCTGGAAGATGTGTGAATTTAGTATTTCAAAACCATAGCCATATAGAAATAGAGCTAATTTTTATGGATTAGAATTAGGTTTATTTTTAGCAAAGCTGCCCAGAAGGATGCAGTGGTACTAACAATCCACTACTACAAGATCAAGATTAAAATCAGCATGTTCCCATCAGCAGAACGTTTAAGATATTCTAGTTCTACTGTGGCTCCACAAAAGCTGAGCTACTTTTCCAAGACTTGTGCTGAATTCCTTGCTTTCCCCATGTAGGTCTAGGTTTCACACCTCCTATCCTGAGCAAAGGCAGTAGATGCTAAAAAGCAAGAGAAACTGTCTCCCTGCTAGATAAATTGAGAACTGAAGTGCTGTTACAACCCATACTTCCAATTTTATTTTCTGGTGCAGTTCACTACAAAGTTGGAACTAGACAGAGCTGTAATGACAAAATTAAGCTATGACTTCATGTAAGTAATTAACCCTGCTCTGCAACCATGCCTGCAACCTCATGGCATCATGTGACATGATCACCATTCATCCTCCTCCATGTCATTACATTTTTAGTCATTCAGCACATGTATTATTAATTTTAAACTGATATACTTAGTCTAATACCTGTTCTCTCTTCCAGCCTGTATTAACTGATGAGCTGGCAAAATGCATTTCTTCCCTCTTTCCCCTTCCTATTCTTTGGAGTGGTCACAGCTGTGACAGTTTGTGCAGCATCTCTCCTGCTGCTTCAGAGTTGGCTATAACAGAACAAGTCCATAGATGGCCCTGGAATCTGAGGCAACTTAATAGAGATGCAAGTCCCTGGTACAGCTTAGTCACAAGAATGGTAAAGTAGCAAGCCTGTGAGCTAGAACTTTGGTTTTGATACTGAAAACTAAATCACTGGTGCCATTGGGGCAAGGGGAGACGGCCTAAGCTGTGTAGATACCGAGATATGCATGAACCGCATGTGCCCATCTGCTCACATTTTAGCCTGTGCACTAAATGTCTTCTAACCATTTGAACTGCTGGTGGGAAGTACTTACTCATCCATTTCCATAGGAAAGAGATGGCAACTCTGTCCCTTTCACAGGGAAGCCTCATGCTGCTATTTTTAATTGTCATGACATTTAAGAAAATCCTTTTCCTCTTGTTCTGCGATGTTGTTTAAAATCAATTCAGTACGACAGAGGGGTTTGCTAAAGCTCAGGTTTGAGTGCCAAGCTCCAAAGCCCATGTCCCCTCCTGTCCTGTCAGTGTCCGCAGGCAGACCTCAAGTCGCCCACCCCCGGCCGGAGGGAGGCCCAAGCCGCAGCCCAAACCCAAGCCGCAGGTCCCGCAGTGCCGGGCGCTCTACGCCTACGATGCGCAGGACACGGACGAGCTCAGCTTCAACGCCAACGACGTCATCGACATCATCAAGGAAGGTATGGACTCACAAGGGCTGGGACTTGAGCGTGGATCTTGAAGGTACATTGCCTCAAGGAGCTAGGACAGGACTTTCTGAGCCACCCACAGTTCGTCTTCTTTTGCCAGGCTGGCACCTTTCCATGGTGGCTCAGGGGCCAGAGAAGCCTCCACCCCAGTCCCACCTCCCTCAGTAGCGTGTCAGAGATGGACCAAGGACCTGTGTCACTGGGTACTGCAGAGCTGCACATTTAGTGAGATGGGAATTCTGGCACTGGCTCTAGGGGAAAATTACCCTAAACCACAGCTGTAGCACTCAAGTAAAAAGTAATTAACCAATTCCAACTCTGGCAAAGAATTTAAAACAGTTCCCTCCTAAAGGCAAAATGATGTGGGCAAAAGATGAACACACTCCAAATCCTGTCCCCTCATTACTTCCCAAGAAGGCTCTCACTGAGTGGCACAGCTTTGCAAAGTTGCACACCAAGTACAGAGCCCTTCTCCTTACCTTTCTGTCCTTGTTACAGATCCTTCTGGCTGGTGGACGGGGAGACTACGAGGGAAACAAGGGCTGTTTCCCAACAATTATGTCACTAAGATATAATAAAAGACTGTCGGAGAAAAATTGGTGTGAAGGTACCAGTGTTCGAAGATGTTTTCCCTTGCCTTCAGGACATTGTTCTTCCAAGATCTGCCATTCCCAGCAGTATTTTCACCAGTAAATTGTGTATGAGCAGGAAGAGTTACTCACAGTACAGACTTTGATCTTTGTCTCAGCACCATAGCAATGAACTGACCAATTATTTATTATATTTAAAACCTGGTTTAAATACCTGATAAGTGAAGAATGCTCAAACCTACCATCTTCCTGAAACAGGTGATTTGCAGTCTGGGACCAGGGACTTCGAAAGGGGTGTATTTAATAAGTGCCTTCCTTCAACTGAGTATCAGTAGCCTTTTTAATTATCTACTGAAGATCATGTTAAATATACATTTCCTCTAATGCAGATCATTCTGGGGAACATGTTAAGTATGCTGCTACATGTCAAAAATATTTAGGCTCATTTGGGATATTACCATCTAAAAAACTACTGTGATGGTCTATTTAAATAATTCTGTACAGAGATGTAATGGAACTGGTTTGTGTTTGCAGGTGTGTTTTGGGTCTCCAACAGGCACTGTAAGAATTTAAAACAAAACCACATAGTACTGTATGCTAAACAATGTTGCCTTCTTCAAGATTTATATTATAATATGGCTGGCCCATGTTGGATTTATGTTTAATACTCTACCTGTTATAGGAAGTGTCTTTATGCAGAGCTGTACATTTATAGAAATAGTTATATACTGTACATAAAAACTGGTTATGATAGAAACATGTATAAATGTATAATGTAGTAGTCCACTGTTCTTATGAAGTAGTACTGCTAGAATTTTTATGCCAGGTACTTACAGATATGCACTACTCCTTCTTTTAAATAGCAAAAGCACAGGTGTTACTGACTGCCCAAGTCTGATTGCCTCCCCCACCAGCGTGGCTGTTGCTTGCCCTGCAGTTCTGAGAATTCCTGCTTTGCCTTTTGAACCTCCATAAAATAAAACACAGGAAGATCAACAAGTCTGGTCTGTGTGGAGTTTGTTCTCTTGGATACAAATAGATCCCTTCACAACAATGGCTTCAGGATTTTACTTCACTTAAAGAAAAAGCCCTTTACTCCAAGCCAAATTATTTTCCCTATGCCCAGGTGAAGGGCCGTGCATTTCATTCTCTCATTTCAGAGCAATTAAAAAACCCTGCATGTGTTGGTATTAAAGCTTATGCAACTTTTTAAGATACAGCTAAAAATATTTAATCACTCCCTCCTAAAACCCTGCCTAAGTCTAACTTAGGTACACAAACTCAATCTTCCTGAAGATTGAGTGACTGACTATAACGAAGCTGCTTCTGGGAGCCAGAAATGAGACCTCACTCCAAGGGAGGAATTAATTACATGCACACAAGGAATGAAGCACATTTTTCAGAAGACCATTTGCAGTGAGTGCTAGGCTTACTTATCCCAAGGGAGAGAAAAATCTGCCTGAGGAGATAAAACCCAGTAGCTTCAACATCCCTCCCACAGGGCAGCACTGAAGGCTAAGTAATTTCTGTAACATTAGGTTCTTCCCTTCTACATCAGAGCCAGGGAGAAACAGGGTTGGCAGTGGGGGGAAGGAAGATATGGATAGGGTTTGAAGAGCTGAGCTGCTTTCAAAAGGTCTCATCCCTACAGTTCCACACAGCTGTTAGCATTTCAGGAGCCTTCTAGTTTTCTACCTTTGCTCCCTTTAAGCACACAGAGAAACACAAAGATTTACAAGGTTAACACCTGTTAAAGCTAGCCTACTTCTTCCCCAAACTTGAAGGCAACAAACTACAAAAAAAGAAATAAATTCCAGTACATTTCCCTTGGAACAAGGCGCTGAAATAAAGTACATATTTAGTGTTCTTTAAGGTACACCAAAAAAAATGCACTGTCTGCCTGCTCTTTATGTCAAGAGTTAAAATAAGTTAATAAATATAATGCAATATATAAAACTTGGAGATTCTCTTCGGAAACAACCATGGAGTGTAATCAAGCCCATTTAACTGCAAGTTGTAACAATCACCTCTTTAGTCAAATGTCCTCCTTGGACATTAGACTGCAAACATATGTAGGTTGTACCTTAAAGAGTCACGCTCATAATATTTAAAAGAAAGGAATTTTATTTCTAGGTAGAAAGCTGCATTACAAAGCAAATTTAAAATGTCACCTTCTGTGTGAGTCAGAACTGTCTGTGGGAAGGCTGGAATGCTATGTACAAAAGCAGTAGACAAAGTGCACACCCCATCGGGCCTTGGCTGCCCTGGGTTTTCACAGGAGTGATGCAGCCAGATCCTTGATGGTCTCACTGTTCAGCTGAGGGATGGTGCTGATGGTCAGTAGTTTGCTGCTTGCATACTTGTTCTTGATAGCCTGCAGAGAACAGGGATACAAAAGTTTCATACATCCAGTATTTATGCTCAGGCAGGTAATTTTGGATCAATTTGCCTGCTTGCTTGGCAAACAAGCAAAGAAACAAGGCTGGCAGCGAATCAGTTTGCAAAAGAACAAGCACAATTTGTCTAAAATGTTTTGATGTTAACGCTTAATGCAACAGCCTCTCACACGTTTATCAGAACGGCATATGCTTTAAGATAACATACACAGCATTTACCTAAGAAGCCACAAATGCAGCAAAGCTATTTTTAAAACATTTAAGTAGTTCTACTTACAGTGTATTTTGTTAAGTTCTCATTTACTTTGACCACATTCTTGGCCATATGTTTCATAGTCATTGCAAGACTGTCTTCTGCATAGCCAGTGTAGTACTGCTGCTTTGTACCCTGCAGCAGAACAGGAACAAACGTGAGATCTGCGAAGGGGGCATTGCTGCTCAAGGCACAATCACTTCAGGCAGCAAACATCCTGAGCTTCATGGCTAAGCCTCAAGTGCTGGAAACTGGAGCTGTCAGTTTAAATGACAGAGCCAGAGTAACAACCTGATGTGCAGAAGTCTGGAGACATCAATTTCAAGGACCATGTTTCTAAACTCAACAGAGGATAAAAAACCCAATTTTTTGCTTAATAAAAAAATTAAGAAACTGAATTACAATTCACTATTCATGGTCCACAACTTTATTATGCTAAATGTACTGCAAGAATTATGAAAATCTACCTTTATGTACATTGTAGCCCTCTGTAACTCAATGCTTTCAAGAAAAAATCCTTTTGTACCACAGTGTTCACAGAAAAAGACAGTGAGTGTTTAGTGGTACATTCCTTTTTCTACCTGCTCACTATGCCTCAGGCTGTCCAGCTGTCAATTCAGCACTCTTACCAACCTAAACACAATTTTCTGAAGGACTTGTTTTATTGGTTCAATTCCATTAATTAAAGAAAAAAAAATCTCCTCCCCAGTTTGATTAAAATACTCACCCATTTGTTATGTCCCAGAACCTTCTGAGACAGGCATAATGCAGCTGCTGCAATCTCTGAGGGACGATAGTGAACCATGTCATAGTCTACCAGGGTCAGCTCCATCAGGTATTTTGCTAGAGTATGCTGCTTAGCATCGGCCTAGCAGGTTGAGAGCTTGTTAATCCACAAAGTTTCACTTCACTTTAGCATAATCACTCAGAATTGCTTATTGTGTTCAAGAACAAAACAAAAATAGCAGTCTTTACTACAGTTTAGGGACCATCCTTTCTAACAGACATTCCTCTCAAAATCGAGACCAGAGCCCAGATCAGTCTAGACTAGCAGCCATTTGTAATTTGGACACAAAGTCAAGTGAGGGATTTTAACAGAAAACTGTGGTATCAGGTACAGCTGTGCCCAACGAGGCACACGAGTGCTCCCTCTGTAATATAAACTAAGCCAGGGGAGGTGTACAATTACTTAAGGAGAACCTTGAGTTAGCCAGTGGTCTGCTGAGGTAATTGAAGCCCACCTCAAGAGTGGACAGTTCACTTGGATGTAACCACAGAGGTGGAGAAAAAAAGGGTCTGGTCAAAGACAGCTTATCTTTTGATTCTTAAATAACACAATATTTGCAACCACTATTTACAAAGAACTGCAACACTGCTAGTGTTTTACTAATAAGTATCCCAAGCACCAGGATTAAAAAGATTAAAAGCACAGGTTCTTAATTTACAGTGAAATTACTGCCACTAAGGCTGAACACAGGCCTCAGTAAACACAGATTTAAACTACTACTGGCTGCCAGTGACATTGTCATGTTACTCCACACGGTGGAGTTTCAGAGCTTAGTATTTCTTCACCCAGCATTTAAGCAGAAAGAGGTAAGATCACACGATAAAAATGCCAGGAGCAATCCTGACAGACTTTACAAATACAGGAAAATGCTAGATGAGGACAAGTACCCACCTCCCCAGCTTTTGATGCTCTTCTTAAGAAGTGGATTGGAAGAGGTCGCCCCAGATCAAAGTTTAATTCTTGAAGAATAATCATCTCCATTTCTCTAATTTCATTACTGGTGTAGGCATTGTCAGTAATGTAAACAAAGTCTGCTACATCTGGAGACAATATCTCTTCGTATTTTGAAGCTACAAGCAGTGCTGTTACACCCACCAGCTGAAGCTTCTTGCGAGGTACAGGATGACTCTGCAACACAGGAATTTAAAAAGCAGGCCCCGAAGTGTCAAACTCCAGATAAACAGATTCATATTTATCAGTTTAGAATACCAGCATGACAGGGTTCGTTCTTACAAAGTTTTTCACTGTAGTCAAAGTCACTCTAGTCACTCTGTCTGTATAATGATATACTCACAAGGCAGCAGCCTCACAGTTAAGATGCTGCAGTGTAACAGCTCTTTCACAGAGAGCAGATTGTGTAGGTTGCTAGATTTCTAAAGAAAGGTTAAATCCTGAACTTTTTTAAAACATAGTAACTGAGTAATTACTAAGCCTGATTTGAAGGATTTCTCACCTGTAAGAAGCGATCAATGATGGCCACACACATGTAGAGCGTCTCCTGCAGGAGGTGGAATCTCGAGTGCACCTGGACCAGCCAGTCAACCAGAATGGCGCGCATGCGCCCGTTGATCGCCCTCCCGTCCAGGTAGTGCGGGCGGACCGACTGCTGCAGCTGTGGGGAGAGCGGCGTGAGCAGCCACGTAACCCCGAGACACCAGGGCAGCCCTGGGGCATCCTACCTCAAGTTCCCTCAGGTACAGGTAGATGTCTTTCACATAGTCACTACACAGCTGGGGGTTCTCCCAGTCCTCAGCATCAATGTCTTCAACGTTGTTGAGCAACACATCAGAGAAGGCTTGGCACAAATCCTCCTCTTGCATTGAGACATCCATAGGGACAGGAGACAGAACCTAAGGAACGGATTATATCAGTTAACACATTTTATGTACCTAGTGCTTGTTTCAATGTTCCTTTGTTTCCATGTTTCATCAGTCGCTAATGCAATTTCTTTAGATGGAAGACGAAACCCAGCTTGGGCTCCAGTGCAGCAAGTTTTCACCAAGATACCACAAACACAGAAGCCCAAGATCTTCTAATAATAGCCAGCTAAAGCAGAAACTTCATCCAGTACTTCAAGAGCTTATTCTGCTACTTGAATGCCAGCCTTTAAGTACAACATGCATTAAACCAAAACCTCAGTACAGAGGCTTTGCTTTCTCAGCAGAGGAATTCAGATACAGCTACAGATAAACTATTGTGAAGGTAGAGCTCAAAGTTGCAAATCAAATTAAAAATCAGAACAGCATCATCTCTTCCTACCTTTGGTACATCAGTTTCTTTGATTGCTTGATTCACAGCAGCTGGAGCTTTAGGCAGTACAATTCCATTTGTCATCTTGCTAGGTCCTTTCACAGGCTTTATGGATGGTTTGGGGCATTCTGTTTTCTGTAGTGAAAACAATTGCTATTAGTACAGAGCTAGCAATCCAACTTCTCCCCGTGTGTAGACTTCAAATGTTCCTTTACCTTAGACACGAGCGTTCCTCTTGTTGTAACTTTATTTCCTATTTCTTCTAAAGCAGCCCTTTTGCCAGTCACGTGAGTTTTTGCTTTACTTCTAAGGTCAGACACAGCGTTCTCCATCCCTCTAGTGAGCTAAAATGATAAAATTGCAAGAGTTTAATAGTCAGAGACCAACGCCTTTCCAATGCTTGACTCCCTTATACACTTACCACCACTGTACCAGTGTACTTCAGTGCCTGCTACACATAACCAGCTTTTATTTCATAGCCAGTCACATATGTTCAGAGGAAGAAGTCTCCTCTATAGGTTCAGAGCAGTGTACTCTCTGAACGGTGTGGTAAAATTACTACATCCTATATCTCACATTTTCTAAGGTCAGAGTGCTCACCTGCTATTTATACTTCCACACTTTGTAACTATCAGCGCCCCCAAGAGGATGCATAAAGCAAGTTCCTTGTTGCATATTTGCTATAATTAAAACAGCTATTCTACACACGCAAAAATTATTATTCTTTGTTATGCACAACAAAGAAACCACCAGGTTTCAGCTGTTTCGTGGAGTTCAGTTAAACCATTAGAGAACCGCCAGAGAAGAAAGGTTCCTGTAGTCCCTTCCTACACCTCCCCCTTAAGTAACTTCAGTTTTCCCACTCCCCCATCCCCCCCGTTCCGCGGGGGAGGAGCGGGCGGCCAAGGCCAGGCCGAGGCGGGAGCAACACCCGCAGTGTCCATCAACGGCCCCGCTCCCACCGCTGGGCCGCAGCCGCAGCAGTACGGGGCGGGGGGGATGGAGGGAGGCCCGGCCGGTCTGAGAGCGGAGAGCCGAGAGCCGCCCCTCACCAACCCTCACCACCCCCCTCAGGCCACGGCCCCCGCGCCGCGTGAGGGCAAAGAGCAGCGGGGACCCCTGGCCCCCGGCCGCCCCTCTCTCGGCCCCCCGGCCGCCCCTCTCTCGCTCCCCCGGCCTGCCCGCGGCGATACTCACAGGGGCTCGGCGTGTCACCGGCAGCGCCATGGGTACGGACACGAGAGGAGCCGCCGCCGCCGCCGCTCCGCACACACCCGCTCCGGTAAACAGCCAGACCAGCAGCCGCTCCCTCACGCTGCCGCGGCTCCCTTTAAACCCTGTCCCGNACCGGCACCGCGCGTCCCGGGCCGGGCAGTTAAGGGCGCTTCCAGGTGTGGGGAGGCAGGCGAAGAGGCAGGAGGAGG
>VZTX01005507.1:548346-572611 GCA_013400915.1 Pardalotus punctatus
GCAGGAGGAGGTTTCATAACGAGTCCCGAGATTCAGGAACGTCAATGCTACCGTAGTTACCTAAACGGAGAGAAAAGTCTACTGAAAATTCTTCTCCAGTCTCTCAAAATTGGCACTGAAGTCCAAGGTTCCCGTTGATTCCGTTTAGCAGGATAGTGAAAGATCAGCACTTAGCTGAAGTTAATTAAGAGTTTTTTCTTAGGCAGCACCTGCAGTAATTAACACATGTATACGAAAGAATTTTTACAGATCAAGATGTCAAGAGCAAAACAAGGGAAGGGGGGAAAAAAATTGCAAAAGAAACAGATTTTGAATGATACCAGTCTAACATTTTATTTATTGCATACAAAAGGACTTCTTTTGACAATGGATTTTTTTTATGAAAAGTAATTTGATGCATACTGTTCAGAATCTTCAAAGATGCTGCAGAAAACTTAAGGCAATGCATCTAAGCATATAAAGCACAGTAAGTGGTGGAAATTTTCAAAATGAAAAGCCTATTCTTTCTCCTTCCCTTAAACTATGGTTAAGTCACAACCTTCTGAAACAGAAGTAAGCTGCAGCTTTTTAGCCCCTGCAATAGCATTAAGATCAGAACACTGATTCCTGACAAATACCTAAGTGTTCAGCATCACAGTACAATGTTATGCATACATTTAAAAGCAAGACAGTATCAGTAGCTATTATATAACAAATCAATTAATGGATCACTCTAAAATACCTCTAGTACCAGGCACTCAAATCAGACCCATAAAATATTTCCTAAAAAAACCGAAAAATTCTCCCAAACCTGTGCTTCTTTGTCCTGTAAGGAAGCCAAAATAGATTCTATCACATACCCAGGGTCTCAGCTATTTCAGAGGCCCCAGATTTTTTGTCCTGTACCTCTCAAGTACCTTCTTGGAAACTTTGAGAAGTGAGTATCAGGAGTCTTCAAGCATTAGTGGTCAATTAACTTCCCTTCAACAGTCACTGGAAAACGCAAAGTGTCTGTTCAGTCCTTCCAGTTACTTTTATTCATTTTTAGCTTCAACTTCGCAGTCACTTTCAGTTTCCTACAGCCAAAATATTCAAGAAGCTTTAGCATAAACCCAAGTCAGGTTTTGAAGCAGTCCAATCATGTGTTGCCTCTCTCCCATATCCCCCACTGGACAAGCGCAAAGTGGTTTTACGTTCAGTTTTAGCAATACAATTAGGCTTGAAAAGGTCCATTTATCACACGTGCTGGAACAAAATTTCTCTCTGTTTAAAGCCTCAGTGCCAGAGGTGTTAAGTTTGTTGCCAGCAATAGACACTGTACTCGCAAATGCTACTACTAACAAGTAAAAAAAAATAAAATAAAAGGGAAGCAGCTTTAACCATACAGAAACAGGCATCAAATTAGATAAGGTAATATTTATAAATGGATTCCTTTTAGTGTAAACATAACAGTTTATCTTCTAGGTTTACTGTAAACCATTTTACACGTAATCTGATCATGAAAGACAAAGACAAGAGAAACTGAAGGTATTTATTATTCAATCCACTTACAAGGCAGGTGGTTTAACGCAAGCTAATTGACATGTTCATATATGATCCCCAAGGAACATCTTTTCCAAAGTGACAGTAATACTGTCTCAATGTTTTTGCACATTTGCATTTCGCAATGTTGAGCACATTTAAATAAACTATAATCTATTATTTGTGAAAGAATGTTGATGAGCAACTTGAATCCTGATACGGATTAAAACCTCCTTCAAAGGCAAAATGTTAGTATGTTATAACTTAATTCTATATACTATATTATGCAGCAAATCTTAACTATAGAAAATATTTCAATCAGTGATGGACTGTTGGTAATTTATAAAGAGAGAATCTATGATCAAGGCAAAAACTAGGTAACCACATAATTTGTGTCTCAGTTTCTACAGGAATTTACAGGCTTTCAACTTACTAATGAAAAATAAAAACAAGAGACAAGTGGATTTAGCTAACTTTATTAACTTTAAATCTAATAAAAATCCCAAGACAAGCCTGGAATCCTTAGAAATTCTATGAACTCATGTATATAAACCCAAACAAAAACCCTGCAGCTTTAAGTCCTTATTGAATGGTTTTATATTAGAAAAACCACAAACCAACAAAACCCAAACAAACAAAAAAACACAGCCAAAAAAGAAAAAAAAAACAAAACCCAAAAGAACAAAAAAACAACCCTCAATGTGCGCAGATACTTCAACTTAAGTTAGCAGAAGACCAAACAGATTCTAAGCTCTTTTTCCATGTCCCTAATAATTCTTTCAATCTGCAAGTATCTACAATCCAGCTAACTGAAATCAACATTTAGTGTTCACTAAGAGCTGTTTCACAGCAGCATATATTTAAGTTAGGGATTCAAATTTCTAGACATAGAAGAAAATGATAAATACAATCTGAACAGCAGTCTAAATGTTTAATATTGACATTCAAATATATCTGCATTGTGCTGAAATTTTCAAAAACAAACACAAAAATCTGATCAGACAAAAACTCTGGTGATGAGTATGCTATATGTATCAGTCAAACTGAATATAGTTCGTATTCTGTTCCCAGTATTAAGGATGTTATTTGACTCATAACTGATCTTGTAAATATACAGCAGCCATTTTTTCCTAATTAAGGAATGTCTCAATACATAATATTATCCTTTTCTAGATGATCTTTATACATTTAAACTAAAATATATATGACTGATTAAATTAAGGAATTCGAGGTTAGTAATGAGTGAAATCATACTTTCAAAGCTTGATACTACGTAAAACAAACCAAAAAGAGACCACACAATTCTACTTACTAAAGCAGCTAATCTTGCCTGCAAGTCTGGGGTCACAAAGCCCATAATATGTGCAAACAAATGCAATACAAGGAACCATGCAAAAATACAGTAATGAATTTAATGAAAAAAAAAATGTAAAACCTAAAAAAAAAAATAAAAATTTATAAATACATTGAAACTCAACTGTCTTCTACATAAACTGTAGGTCTAGCATTAGTTGTACCATATAGCAGAGCCAGCACGCTGGGTTCAATGCTTCCAAATCTGCGCAGGTAAGTCATGCCATCTTTGGTTGACTGCAGTACCAGGAAGGATGAGAGGGAGCGACAGGGAGGACAAGAGTTCTGGAAAGCAGTGTCAACTTTCACTGGGCAGCTGAGCCTCAATGTCCACTCTGCAAATGGGGCACTTCTTGTTAGTAATCAACCACTGATCTACACATACTTGGTGGAAAAGGTGCATACAGGGAAGGCGCCTGTCATCAGAACAGAAAAACATTAATGTTAATAAAGCATTTCCATATCAACAACCCATTGGAAAAAAACACAACGTGGGCTTTGCTACCGAGGTCTGTTCTTTCTGTTTTCCCACAGGTTTCATAGCCTTTCCAGTTGAACCTGCATTCTGTCTAGTTCCAAAAACAAATGGATATGGGCAATGAAGTCAAGCATCGACTGGCTTCTGCTGTATTAGGCTGATTTAAACCTGTTGGAGTTTAAGCAGCATTACTCCATAAAAACGAAACTGACAGTCCTGATTAATTCAGGGCATCAGCTTGGGCTCATGTTATAACACAGGCAGTCAAACTATGGAAGGCTGTAATAAAATAACCTACATTCTATCTAAAGACAACACAGACTGCACAATGTGTATTTTCAACTGCAACTTATTTTCCTGTATTAGTTCAATGACAGATAGTAGTTAATTTTAACCTAGGCCCTGCTGCAAAGCAGTGCACCAGATTCAGGTATGGTGCCAAAGCCAGAACATTAACATATTCTGTGTTATTCTGTAATATTCACTGTTATTTACCTGACATCTTCACCTTCCTCCAATATAGACAAACAGATGGTGCACTTTTCCTCTGTGTCTTCTTCTGTTCCTTCCTCCCCATCTTGTTTGCAGTGCAGTTTCCTCTGTGAGAACCAATCAGTTGTTACCTTATTAGTAGAGATGACATTATTGACAAACTGAGTAAAATCTGTTTTTGATACATATTCAACATATATTTCTTTAAAAACATTTTGTAATATTTATTCAAATGTATTTGAACCAAAAATGAATCAAAAAACAGCACTTGGAACAAGACCCAGGACATTTCAGATTTAACTATTGTTAATTACAAAAGTCTACTGGACTGTGAATATATTAATTTCACAATGATGCAACCAGTCCTTTTACTTATCATCTGTGTTTAAATATCTTAATTTCATTCATGCAGAGGCAAAAAAAATCCTTTCAGCTTAGTGTCTTGTCAGATTTATCAAGAGTGAAAGAACAGTATGACAATGTGGACTGGATTCTATATTACCATAGACTGAACTCCAATTAAGAGATAACCTCAGTTGTCAAAACTGTGTACCAGGTTCAAAACATCCTAGTGTTCCAGTCTTCCCCATGTGTTCAAAGGAAAGGTTAAATTAATATATATAAACATCATGAACTGTTTACTGCCAACACAAGGGCTTAGTTTATGAGCTATCACTGAAGTCTGCTGACAATTTTGCTATTACCAGCCGTTATTTCAGTACTCACAAGGCTACTCACAACTACTGGACAAGTTAATCATATCAAACCACTTTTGTTTATCATATCACAGTAGCTCTTTATCTAAGGAACTGATTTTAAGTTTTCCTTGTGAAAAAAAATGGCATTGTAAGCTTTGTTTACAATCCTTGAAATTTCAAGATATGGAAAACACGCCCTCTCTGAAGCGGACATTTCTGCAGATCTGAGCTAACCATAAACATTATTACATGTTCAAAGAAACACCACACACAGGCCACAGTTCGAGAAATCCTCACCTTTTTGTATTTATGTGGATATGTGCATCTTTCTATAGTTCCCTGTGTTGCTCCACGATTAACATTGCCTAGTCGTTCCTCCAAGTGAATCAGCTCCTAAAAATCATGAAGGAATAAACAGTGTAAAAACCATTATTTCAACTACTTTGAGGAAGTATTAATTTTATTCTAACCCATTTTCATTTTTAGAATGACAAACTCTTATTTCCTGACTTAAACACAGGCAAAGCCAAAAAGAGTATGTTGTGTGGGAAAAGTGATGGGCTTCTGTAGAAAAACCCACACAACACTGTCTGGTATTTTTAGTTCTAGGGAAATACTATTTTACTACACAAAAATGAGAGTGTTTGTCGGCTAAGAGTGGTTATCAGTATGTTCACATATACTTCTGTGTCTAATGAGGAAAAAGCAATTAAAATATGCTATGTAAATATTTGCTTTCTAACAGTATTTAAGGCTTTGAAGAAAAAAAAACTTGCTTAAGTTGAAATATGACTGATTTATTTTTCTCCAGCAATGAGTTTATTAGAACCATGAGGTGTCACTGAAGAGGTTTTCAGTGGACTAGGTCATTAACTCTCTGCATCTGATACCTTTTATGTTCTCCTGGCTTTTCCCTTCACTCCGTTCCAGTTCCTGCACTATACAAGAGGACAGCACTGTTAACGTGGCCAAGTTTCAGCCTCACTTGGAGGATCCTGGCACAGTTACTCAGAGACACCACTACCTTCAACCAGAATGTCTTGTCCTACAAACGGGTGGTGGGCACAGCAAGATGTACTGTCAGCTAATTGCCACCTAAGCCTGCACTGTCCAGGGCACCTTTTCCTGACCAGCTTTTCAACATGCTTTTGTCCCACTCCACAGTGATGAGGGCATTCTGTAAGTAAAGGGTGTTTTCTTCACAATTCTTTTCTATCTATAGATAGAACTAGCTCTATCATACACCCTCCCCATATTCCCTCATGACACATTTTGACATATATCTAATTTTATTCTATTACAAACCTCAAAATTGCCCCTGAAAGGGCCTCTGAATGATGTTCCATCCAATCCCGATGAAATGTAACGGATGTGAGGGTAGCCCGCCATGTCTGGTACCTATTCAAACAGCAGATGTTAAGTTAAACCTATTCAGAACAGCTTCAGTATTTTACTGTTCACTTTGAAAAATAAAAGTTCCTTTCGCTATAATTGGATCACTTCTTATTTACACTCCTCAGCCTGAGCATACAGTTCCAACTGACATCACAATACGAACACCACTCTGACACATCTAAACATAACCAGAAGCACAACAGAAGTGAGACCACATCCTCTGCTGCAATCTCTCCACAGCCACATGAGAATTCCCAAGTTTCAAAATCTCAATCTACGCTGTACAAACCACCACAAATCTCTACCTATTTTTGCAAACAGAACACCTAACAGCTACAGATGAAGTTACAGAAAGGACTCACTCTAGAGTCTCAAATGTAAGCTTTTGGTACCACAGAAGAAACAAGGCTAAAAAACTCAGTCTGGAAAAAGCAGCCAATATTCTTATCTGACCCAAAACAACAGAGTATCTTCAGACATACTTCAAATTTAGAGGCAAATTAAAATTAACATTCAAAACTCACATCTAAAGTCACAGGTAACTCTACATCCACTCTATATTCAAGCATCCACTAACCTCCTCGCATAACGAAAGACACAAGCAGTGAACAAAGACCAGTGTCCAGTGCTGTATCCCACAGGCCCTTCAAGCTCCAGCACTTTTCACACAGCAAAGCTGAAGGATAGTTAATACACCAGGAAGCACCTCCACAGCAGGGCTTCTGCATTCCTTTTTTACCCCAGCAAGACAAGTGAATAACAGTATGTATTTTTGTCGGAAACATACCAGCAGCCAGTTTTAATGAACAAGTGAAAAAAAAAAAAAACCCAAACCAAAAAGACTGGCAGATTCAGTTTACCTAAATCCCACAGCACACAGATAGGAAGACTGAAAGCAGGAACTCATTTGGAAATACTTGAGTACTATCTTCCTTTCTGTGCTATCAGCTGATAATGTCTCTGCTGCTGTATATGACAGCTCAAAATTCATCTCATGAGGCTGTCCACAAATCAGATATCCCAGACACTATTCAGGAAGTCACATATTCACATATTATTTTTCTTCTTTCCATCAGACACTTTGATGTTTAACATATATAAAGGTGTAAAACTCAGTGAATGCATTGTGGAAAAGCACAGCCTAGACAAAGCTACTCACGTCAAATAACAGAGGAATACCTTTCTACAGTTTTCAAATCGAGTCTTGTACCTAAAAGCTGACAGGAACAGAAAAAATTTCTCTGCCCTAAATATTTTTTTTGCAGAAAAGAAAAGCAGAATCTGATTATTTTAAGCAGTATTTAAATTAGTTTACCTGGTGCTTGTTAAATGACAATGTAGTGCCAACATCGGCCACAAATACAGCCTGGTCTTAAATTTTAAGAAACCAGAATAATAGAAACCAAAGATACATATTCATGCCCATATCTAAACACTTCATGTAAGTAATATTTGTTGATATCATAGGTCTTACTGTCTGACAATATAAATTGTGGCTGTAACTAAGGAATTTTGGGGGAGCAGATTAAAAATATGCTGATTTGTAAGAAATCTGTCTCAGATAAATGCAGAATGAATCATAAATCAGCGATTAAGCGTGTAATTCTACTTCAGCTTCCAATTACAGAAAATGCATTTAAAGAACCAGGTCATTCACTCACACTATGAACATATTTGTTGTGCCAGGTTTTCAGTAGGCATAGACCTGCCTAGCATAATCTGGAAATTTTTATTGCCTATTATTACATTGTGAATCAATGGAGATGATGGAAACTCCTGACAAAAACTAACCTAAATCTCAGAAGTGATTTTCAATGCCTGGTTTTTTTACTGACTAGGATTTGAAATCAGTCTTTTGGAAGACAACGCATCTGATAGCGCAGATACTGCATCCTTACAAGAGGTGCAAAGTCACAGATTTATTGCTGTAATTCCATAATTAGAGTTCCAAACTGTCTCAGCAGTCAGTTTACCAACTGCAGTGACATGCACCTGGATAGGTCTTCTCTTTGGAACAAATTCTGCTACTGGAGACTACGAAATCTACTGAATTTAATTTTAGTACTACAAAACCAAACATTTCTCAGAGTACCTACCACAACAAACTACTGAACTCAAGACAATGGAAATATTGTGTGGGACAATGCTTTCATGCTAATAAATGGGCCTTCATATTATCCTGATGGTGATGGCATAACACTCCTTCAAAATTATCTGAACACACACTATGTACAGGTTCTTTTACAAAATACCATGAGAGCACAGCTTACATTTCTAGCCAGGCAAAACGCTACTCTGAAATAACATCTGAGGAAAAAAAACCCAGTTATTTTACACCTGCAGAATATGCAGTCTGCTAACACAGCAAGATTTTAAATAGGTACATTTGTGACTACAAGATGGGGAAAAGATTTGCAAGAGAGAACTATCAATAATACTGAACTCAGAACAGTCTTACTAAAATCCCTTTGACACTTTCCACTAAGCTTCAAATGCAAAAAGATTTCAGCTCTCTTAAAGGAGCTTCACACACAAATGGAAGTTTGTTTTCTATAAGTTTTCATATAGAACATAAGAAAAAAGGAAAAAGTTAAAGCTAATGAGGAATGTAAGCAGTTAAAGGCAATGCCAGTTTGAACTAAATGTTTGTATATATTCTTTTGGATGCAGTCAAATTAAAAAATATAATTTAAACCAATATATTTTGGATCTGCAAATACCAGTACAAGTTTGCCAAGAACTGCAGAAGTATCATTTATTTCTTGTTTTGCACTTTCTATTGACACTTCCCATGACCACAACAATATGCAGCAATGAAAAAATTCAAGGCTGTGTGAACCACTTACAACATAAACATTCTCAACAGTTTGAAACATCTAACCTGCAGGGAAGACTTTCTTCCTTGCTACTCTCTCCTTTAAATACCCTGTGTCTTTGCAGATCTTCTTGCTTTTCGGTTGCCAGTCAGTGGAGAGATTCCTCCCCTCTATGGGACTACTTAACTTGTCCACCCCAACCTCCATGGTTCATGTTAAGTATGATCTTCATATGTACTAAACAAATCCCCACTGTAAGCCTATTCAGTTAACTAACTGCTCAGCTACTATCAATACACAAAAAGAAGTGAAGCTCATCAATTAATGTCTTCATAAGCCAAATTCAAACAAGGGAAAGCTGCACTTTTCATGGAGAGTCATTGTGAAAGAACAAGTAACACCTGCTGCATAGATAAAACCCAACAGTATCTAATGGGAACATAAAATGAGTGCTCTTCAATAGCTTTTATTCTACAAAAGACCAAAGAACAGGAACTCATGTTTATATTAAGAAAAAAAGTAGAAGCTGCATGAAAAAATTCCATTTTCTTGAAAAATGCCATTCTATTTCATGCAGCTAATCAAGACTATTTCAAACCTACAGTTCATCTTCAACTAGTATTACTACATCAAGTTAAAGCCTTAAATGTTTTGATATTTTACAGAAACTTGTTGGCTTTTGGGGTACAGAACAGTTGCATCTCTTACAGCTGCAACACCTGTATGGCTCCACTCTGAGCAATCTTCTTCTGACCAGCACAAAATTACCATAATGTGCTGAAATCTACTGGCCTACACCTCCAAGTCCCTACTGATTCTCACAACTAAGTATAAAGATGGCCTCAACCACTCTGAAACATTCCACAAGTAAAGGAAGAAAACAGCAAGGCTCTGCAACAGAAGAAAATGGGGGCACAGCATATTGAAAGCTGGATATGAAACACCTGAGAGGTTAAGGCACCACAAGAAACTTCAGGTTTGCCTGGGGTTTGTTTGGGGTTTTTGTTGTGGTTTTTTTGTTGCTTTGCGGGTTTTTTTTGTTGCTTTGCAATTCTTTTCGTTGCTTTGCAGTTTTTTTGGTTTGCCTGGGGTTTTGGTTTTTTTAAATATGATACAAAGATCTCCCTCAGACTGAGAAGCTGCAGGTTCACAGATAAATTAAGAAGTCTTCTCAAGGCTTGCAACAACTCTAGAGAGATTTATTACACCATACCTAGCAAACTACAAAGTCCAAATAATTCCCCCACCACTCCTCACCCCCGAATTCACATTCCATGAGACACTGTTCAAAAGGACAGAAGAAGCTGGAGTCAAGAGTCTGGAACACCATACTCCATAGTAAACTACAGAAATTGCCATCCTGCCCACCCTGATGTGGTAAATGGTGCCAGAACCCCAAGTCAAAAAGACTCTCATTAACAGTGCCAAAAGAGCAGCTAAAGGAACCCAGAGTAAACACAAATTCAAGTGGCATCTAACAACAAACACTGTTATCAGAGAAGAACAGAGGAACAGATAAAAAACCTTTGTCTCCTGCATCCTTCTCGTCTAATGTTTCCTTAGTTACACCAGGCACTGATCTTCACTTGCACCTTCCTAAAACTGATCAGTTAGCAGAATGGGTACTTGTCCAGAATGGAATTCATTCAACAGCTCTTTCCTCAGCACGTACACAGCCTTAAAACAGTAACAATGGGAACACAAAGTTTAAGCCATGGTCATGCTCAAAGTAATTACATTAAATCAAGGAGAGAAGCAGTCTGACCCTTGGCTACATAGATATGCAGAAATCTCTTCCTAAATACTTTTAATCTAGGACTCCTCCTGAAACAACATTAAACAGGTTGAAGAGACTTCTACCCGTTTAATGTTAGTAGCACAAAAGATTTTGTTTCCCCAACCCTCTATTCGGACTGTCAAAGCTGCTGAACACTGATTATTTTCCCCACATAACTTTATCATTTTGTCTCCCTGAGGATTAAAACAGTAGTCTACATTCCAGCACTGCCTAGATGAAGATTTGGTTATCTCCATCCAATTAAAATAAAAAACTGATACAGAGTACTAATATCATTAAAGTCCAAATAATCCCTTACGTCCTTTACAGTCTGGTGGTAGTTTGAAGGGGTTTTAGTACTCCACAGAAAAAATGCACACTGCCAATTGTGCTGCAAGCCATTTCAGAAAGTGGATTCAATATTAATGAAATTCTTAGTTGAGTAACTGCATTGGATACTTTAAAAGATAAACCTCTCTAAAAAAAAAAAAAAAAGCAACAGTTTATGATACCTGCATCAAAAAATACGACTCATGAAATTTCTATTTAGTACCCGCTGTACTTAAAGAAGAAAGCACTCCTCAGAACATTAACGACTTAGCAGAGGGATTCTAATCACAGTTCAGCCTCTCCTCCCCTGCCCCTATTCCTAGTTACAAAGAAAAAAAACAGGCGGCAGGTGCAATTAATCTGTTGCCTAAAATAGCCCTTTTGTTTAATATCCAATCAAGTTTGTTAGATGAAAAACTTCTCTGACTACTTGCTCTCTATTCAAAGTTTTGCTGACAGATCCACTGTACTCTCACACACAAACAAAAACTGTGACTTTCTACTGCCATAGAAGGGGTAGAGTCATCAAAAGGCATTTGTAATGTTTTGAACTCATTGTATATATAATTTCTAGCAGTGCTCTAACCTGCCTTCTGTTCTTCTAGTGTGTGAACATACTTAAAATTAGTCAAAGACTCTACACAACCTGAAAGTCCTAACACTCGATCGGATCATAGCAAGGCTCAGACCAGATCCCAAGCACTTGAGGAAGTCCTGCTTCCAGCAGTGTGTTCATGATAAAACACGCTGTCAGTGCAGTGTGTGCAAAGCCTCAAAATACAAACAACCTCAGTTTCACTCAGCCACTCATTAATTACTGTTATAAGGATTAAATATCCCTACACAAACACTTGCACAAATTTCTGTAGAGCTAAAGACCCTTATATCTGCCACTTTTACCAATTAGAAACAGCAGCTTATCAAACAGAAGGGCAGAAATCCCTAGAATATTTTATCACACATTCAGGAAATACTTCTGAACATTATCACAGCTTTCTTCTTTTGTACTGCTAAAAAGATGAAGAAGAGTGGGGTCACAACTATTTGCTTACATTACATTTTAGCTGTAGGAATACCCCAATTAAAATACAATTAAAAGTTTCTCATCACACTGTAATATGAGGATCATCTGAACTCTTAAGTTTCTAGAAACTTCACAGCAATAATTGAAGTAAATCCCATAGATGACTTATTAGCCCTGCTAGAAAATGAGCTAAAACAAGCACAGGTTTAACTTGTTGCCTCTAAACACAATTACAGTTCCCTGAACTATTTGGAGAGCCCTTTGTCTTTGGGAATCTAAAGCAGCTGATGTTATCTGTTACAGTACAACACATGATTTAAATGTGAGAGAGTAAAGCCATCTTTCATCCACCTGAAAAAGCAGAAACCTAACTGACAAATGCAGAAAACATTAATTTGAATAGATGATGCACAGGAGAAGATTATGCAATAAGAATCTCATTAGTTACACTAAAATATCAGATTCTACAGACTGCTTTAGAACATCTGTGCTAAGTATGCAAGTAGCACCCATGAATGATCGACCCTCGTATCAGGAACGTACTTAAGGATTATCATATCTGGAAGTTAAAGAGCAAGGAACAAGCAATGCAAGACCAGACTGGAAACAGTTACCACAGTTCAGTTGTAAATCTACAGTTCAAGCCCCAGATGTCAATTAAGGCTACTAACAGAGGAATTTTGAAAGGATGAGACATGAAGGGTTCATAATTTACAGATGAACTCACAATTTTGATTAATTAACTAGCTTTAAGAGGATTAGATAATACTGCTTGGTCACACAGAGACACTAAATATTCTTGATCAAATTTGTTTCTCTGTGAATTTTTATTAAACAAAATTAGAAAAATTTTGACTAAACCTTTCAGAAATAATACTCTATAACAAGAGCAAAGATATGCTGGTTTGTTTTGGTTTTCTACTGTAGATAAAAAAAATTATGTGTAACAGGGGACTAAGCTTACCCTCACACTTCCTACACGTTATAAAGCTTCGTGCTACAAAACGATATACTTTATCACACAGAATTAGGTTCAGGAATAACAAATATTATTTGAAAACAATCAAATCTCTAAATGGAATTCTGTTGTGCTGTATACACACCTTAAAAAGAATGCATCAGTACTAATTCTCATGCATTGGGTGGAAAGTTGGTACCTTTAACAATCCAGAACTCAATAAAGAATCTGAACTTCAAAAATCAGATGCAGAGGGTCAATGTGTTGCAATGCAAGTGACAATTTAATTCAAGTACGTTTTGTTTTACAAGGGCTGAAGTTAGAAATGTAGATGTCCTATACTGTTTGCCCTTACTACACAATGGGCCTGTTCAAGCTCCTTCACAGGGGATAACACACAGACAGACACAGTGAAACATTTTCTTCTTCAGTTGAAGCATTTTGCAGCAATGTACACATATGCAATTTTCCTGACAAACAAAATCATAATGACCAATGATGATAACTCTTCATAAGTGATCTCCTTACCATTAGAGGAAGAGCCCCTATTTGCAAGTGATGCAGTCGAGGAGGTGCATGGTAGTGGGCCAAGTGAGGATGCAAGGGCCCTGGAGGGTAAGTAGCTGCAGTCACACCAGCTTCAATTCCTAGTTCCCTGTCACACGAATGAAAGTGCCATTACAGTAAAGGAACAGTTTGCCTCCTAGGTACAATTCCACTGCTTTTGGAAAGCCTACAACACAGTACAGCTACAGTAACAGTTGAACATAGGAAGTTTTTTTAACCAGATTTAAACTCGCTAAAGAATCATCCTAGCATAACTATAAGTTTTTAAAATCAGCTGTGAAGATTTAGTATGAAAAAATCAAGACAGCACCACACTTATTGTGTCCAGTAATATTAAACACGTGGAGTCTTCTCTGCAGCACACACTGTCATGTACAGCAGTTGTCAGGCATGTACCTCTTCAATAATCATCAAAAGTTCTTTGTTTTTTTTTAATAATAAATATATTGTGGGACTTAAGCACATGCTCCGTAAGTGGGCCCGATGCAATTGTGAATAAGTTCAAGCAAAGAGGGGAGAGAATATACTAGTCTGTAGCTCAAACCCTTAAAAAACACTAGAAATATATTTAAGATATTGAGTACTCAAAGCAGTATTTCAAGCCTGTATCAACATCTACAAATTTTAAACTACAGGTACATGCAGCAGTTTTTAGAATCACAGCCAGCATTATCAGCACTGCGATCAGCACATTATGGTCTCCTGTCCAGAGCCCCAAGAGCTCAAACAGTGTCTGATTACTCACCAGGCAGATCTCTCTGGAGCTTGTCGAGGGTGGGAAGACATAGTCTGAGGCACGTGGATGTGATGCCCATGACCATAATTGGGATGCATTCTGTGAGGATGTGGAGGAGGCCGCTCATGAGCACGTCTAAACAACAAAGAACAGCCACAATTAATTTCACATACTTTTTAGAATCAAGAAACCATAACCAAAATGTTACAGACTGAGCTACTACAGTGCCTTTAAAATAACAAACTCCCCATGCAATATTTTAATTTCTACTTTAGATGTAAAAAACAAACTAATTTTAACACAGATTTCATATTCAAAACCAAAGCCAGCTTCAGCTACAGTGATCTGCCCTTCACTTGGCAGACAACTACAGAAAGTCTGACAAAGTGTTTAATCCTAACCTCAAAGAGCAGGTAGGAAAGCAAAGACCACATGAGTCATGTTCAGATTAAGTGTCATTCACAGCTCTGCTGCAGATTATTTCTGGTAAAATTATTTATTACCAGGAAAAGTAATTAGGGGAAACTTAATACATTAATTGCAGGACATTTTCCTTGAAACATGCTTGCATCATAGCCCAGTTAATAAGAGCACATAGCTTTTATCCATGCCAGCTGGTATACAACTATGGATTTGAAAAAAAAAAATTTAAAAAACCCTGCTGACTGATTTCTGTAACTTTACCACTTCCCACTTTAGCACAGAAAGAAATGAATTAGGATTTTTCTTTCCATTGCTTTCAATGCAGAATGGATGTTTATTATGCAACCTAAAAACTTGGATTTTGCCAAAAGCAGTATACATTCTCCAGGTTCAGTACCACCTTGAACTACCTGACAAAGTAGACAAGATATTTTGTAAATTTACATGTCTAGAAAGGCAAAGATGTACTTAACAGCATACTATTATAATCACTGTAAAGTGACACTTCTCCAGAGAAATCTGTCAAGCTTTCATAAATTATGTGAGAATTTTCCATTTTCTGCAGTGGTATAGACTAACATGGGAATAGACCTATGAGCAGAACACACTTGTAGTCTCACCTCCCTTCAGTTTATCTAATAATTATGGGGAAAATCTGGAAGAACACACTTTAATGAAACAAAAGCAAAATCATAGCAAAACAACTTCCATAGTTTCATGAAATTTGATCATGTAGGTTCACTTTCTCTGAGTCTTAATCTAAAAGAAGCATCTTTAAATTATAGAAATAATTTATAAATTTAAAACTCCTAGGCTGTCCATCCCACAATCTTTATGGGTGGGTAATTAGATAAAAAAAATAAACAGAAAGCCCATATGTTATACATATGCAGTTCACCTTGATACACTGCCTACTGCACATTGCATGGACAATTCCACAACCCTAAGGAAGTTACAGCTGGTGTGCCCACATTTGACACGACGGTGAGAAGAGGACTCTAACCATTCTCTACTTCCAATCCTGGTATTGTTGGACAGGAAGTATACAAGATAGACTATGATCCCTTAGGTTATTTGTAGAAATGAAGGATGAAACAAAATGTAAGAATACTTTGAGATTCTGGGACACAGAACTGAAGGAACTGCAAGCCTGCTGGCAGCCTCAAGTCTGAATTCAGTAACACAGCAAACACACACCACTTTCTGGTTGTCAGAGTATAATCTGATCTATAGGAGGCTGGGCCAAGACACGTACAAGACTGATTTTTGCATGTAATTTGAATGAGGATTACAGGGGAGAAGAAAGACCAAGGGCAGAACAATTTCATATGATTACAAACTTAACTATTAGAGAAGAAACGTCACTGAACAAACTGGCACTGTCTGACCAGAGATCAATGACTTCAGAGAGAATGTCAAAGAACCTACTATCAGCATTTGCCTACAATTTCTATACACAGAAAGAAATTCACTAGGCTAAGAAATGCCAATATTCACAGTTCCAATTCCCAAACTACTGGAAAACTTCCAGATCTGATAAGCACTATTGTTTTTCCTTAAAGTGCTACCTTGCTGTCTCACAGCCACTGGCTTCTGTCATGTGCCATTTGTGAGCAGTTACTGCCTATAGGCATTTTTACAAATAATCTGCCTGGTAAACTGCCTGAAAAGTTGCAGTTAAAGCAGAATTCTCTAAGCATTACCTTCTAAATGAGTTTTAAGTTAGTTATGAGTCAAATTTTTACAACAAAGTTAGGAGCAACAACTAGAGAGCTCATTCTTGAAATTCTCCTAGATATTTAAACACATTACCTCCAGAATTAAAATAAGTTCAGGTACTCTGTGATTGAGTATTAAACTACTACAGACCTGCTAGCTTTGATACTAGTATCATGAATCTAGTTAAGCAACAACAGTAGCATGTCTTAGTATCACCAAAGCCACATTTTAACATTGATCACATTCTCAGTCTCCTCTTCTAAAGACAAAGGCATAGTAAAGATATGTAAGTATCTAATCTGAATTAAATCTCATAAAGGGTCTCTTAGGATCATTTGTTTATCTTATTTTAAAAGATTAGTTAGACAAAAAGAATCTTAACAGCATCAACAAGGCCAAACATGCTGTCAAGGAACACATTTGACCAGTGCTTACAATGTAGTCTTTAGGCTGTCCATCTTGAAAAGGAATTCCTGCTCATTACCCAGAGGATGAGTACTGGGCAAGAGAAACAAGCTCCCCTTATCTTCCATACCCTATTCGTGCCTTACCTGGAGACACTACTGAGAGATGAAATGGAGCAGGTTCAGTCCTAATGCCCAGGTGACTGATGATTTGAAAAGACACTTCTTACCCTGGTTTAACACTAACAGTTTCTAACCATGCAGTTAACAGTTTGAGATTCACATGCAACATTTTACAAACCTGAAGGAAATGAATTATATGTTTAGATATTGTTCTGAGTACATTTGTGACATACGTTGGGTGTTGCATCATTCTTCTTCTCTGGACCTCCATCCTCTGGATCACTTCATGAGGATGTAGCCTCTGTGCTGGAGGTGCTGTTGCAGGGATGTGATGGGATATAGGCTGGTGTGTTGCAGGGAGATGCTGCGGTATCGGAGCAGCTGCATTGGCTAAGGGATGAGTTGGCGGTGGAGGCGGAACAGGATGAGAAGATGCATGAGAGGAGATTGAAGGATGAAAGGGATGCACTGGATGAGGGATAACATAATCCACTTGAGGTGGAGGCTGAGGCTGTGGAGGAGGATTTCCATGAGAGTGAGGACATGCAGAAGCTTGATGGTGAAGAGGTCTAGTCAAGGAAGCATCTGCAATGAAAACATCAAGTGCTTTTAATTTGGTCAGTAGAAGGTTCTGACTTAAATTTACTTCAAGGAGTATCTTCACACAGTATTCAGTATTACTGAATTATTCAGAGCTTCAGTATTATCGCACCAGTTTGAACAGCGGCAACATGGGAATATGTGTTTATGCATATTTTTATAACTAAATATTTTTAACTAAAGAGATTCTAGCAACATACCCAACAAGAAACCTATGTTTTCTGCAGCCAGAAGTATTCTGTTTACCAATACTGGCAAAAAAAAAAAAAAAAAAAAAAAAAAAAAAAAAAAAAAAAAAAAAAAAAAAAAAAAATCTGTGTGATACACACTGAAAAAGGTACATAGAATGGTCAGGGTTGGGAGGGACCTTAAAGATCACCTAGTTCCAACCCCCTGCCATGGAGAGGGACACCTTCAACTAGACAATGCCACTGCAAGCCATGTCCAGCCTGGCCTTGAACACTTGCAGGGATGGGGCAAACACAGTTTCTCTGGGCAAGTTGTGCCAGAGCCTCCCCACCCTCACAGGAGGGAATTTCTTCCTTAAACCCAATCTAAACTTACTCTCTTCCAGTTTAAAGCCTTCCCCCTTGTCCTATCAACACATACCCTTGTCAAAAGTCCCTCTCCAGCTCTCTCAGAGGCCCTTTAGGCACTGGAAGGTGCTGTAAGGTCTTCCCAGAGCCTTCTCTTTGCCAGGCTGAACAACTTATCTCTCTCAGCCTTGTAGCAGAGGTACTCCTGCCCTCTGAGCACCTTCATGGCCCTCCCTCCAAACTTACTCCAACAGGCCTGTCCTTCTTGTGCTGAGGAACCCAAACATGAAACAGTATTCCAGGTGAGGGGGGGTCTTATGAGAGACAAAAAGGGGAGAATCCTCTCCCAATTTTGCTTTACATTTATTAATTTTTAAAAGTTCAATTCGTCCCACCCCCCCCCAGTTCACTATTCTATAAAAACAATAAAATCCAAAAAGAGAAATCACAATCAAACAAATGATTCTGCTAAAGCAGAACTCACTGGGGGGATGGCACAAGGGACCAACCGATGAAAATGAAATAAAAAGCCAGTGCTAAAATACAAAGGAGATGAAAAATATTTTCATAGTAAACACAGTTTTGAAGTCTCAGTGTTATTACGGTCACTCAGAAGAAAGTATTTTAACTTTACTTTGATCCTGCTCAACCCCCCTACATAAGATTAACTCTTTAAATTATTCCTTAATACGTGTTTTGCTAGGCCAGTTCTAAGATCAACACAAGCAGGCAGGAGGAGTTCCCCCTGCTGCCAGGGAAGCTGCCTCAGCAGTACTTACAAGGAGAATGCATGTAATGGCGACAGGACGAGAGCGATGCCTGTGGCGGGGGCTGGGGCTGGGGCTGTGCGACGATGCCCGAGCCGTAGCCGTCTATCGCTATCGACTGGCTGGGGCCGGCGCCCGCCTGGTGCCCGTAGAGCGTCGTGCGCGATGAGGAGCCAGGGCAGCACGGGTCAAAGGCAGATGTTCCATGGAAAGCACCACTTCCGTGACTTCTGATACCACTGCTGCTTAAGTCTACTGGCAATGCCTGCTGCTGAAACAAACCATCTTTTTTCAAGCAACTCTTCAGACATCGAAAACAAAGTCACACTCAAACATCACATTTTAAAAAAAAAAAAAAAAAGTATCATCACAAGCAACTTGGATCCTAATTCTGAAGCTTTAAGACTTGATTCTGGAATGTTTTTTAAATATGGTTAACATTTCTTATTCCTAGATTCTTGAATCTGATGAGAGACTAACTTCATTACACTAGATTCTGTAAAAAAAACAAAACAAAAACCCCCAAAGCCACCCCAAACCAAACTAAAAGCCCCAAGAAAAACCCCCAGAATGGATAAATAGGATTGATAATTCTGCATACTGTAAGTTAGCACAGTACTGTTCTTTCTTATGACTGTACTGTGATTTAACTACTGAAAAAGTCCTGAAAAATAATGCTTTTGGAGGAGCAACTCTTCTATACTTTTTATATACAGAACATTAGACTTGATATTTTTCTTCCCTCAAAGCAGCTCAATGATTTGCATTGCAAAACTGCTATGATGGGCAGAATACTTCAAGGTAATTATGTTTTGTTTGCTATTCAGTCACTCATCATACAGCCATCAAGAGGTCAGCTATGAATGATTACTTATTGGATTATGACTTCCTATAAAATTTCAGGTTTTTGTGTGTATACATATTATAGCTCAGATTTTCCTTTTAGTTCCCTTCTATAATGCCTGATACAGAGCAAGAGCCTAATTCATAATTCAGTATCCTATTCTGTTCTCTCCTATGTGGAACAACTTGAAATCCCAAGTCACAAGGTGTGATTGTGAGTCACAAGGATTAAACATGCCTGCTCGTGGTAACTGGTGCCAGAACTGCTGCTTGCTCCACATGGGGCAGGCACTGGGGGAGGCCTTTCCACAGGGCAGCTGGAGTCACTGAACGAAGGAGATAGTGGGACAGCTGGGTGAGGGTTGTGGTGGTGATGGTGGTGATGCTGGAAGTGGTGGCCATGCTGCTGAAAGCAGCTTGTGTGTGGGTGCCCCAATGCATGATGAGTCTGTGAAGGTCCTCCACAAGGAGAATGCTGGGGGCAGCACGATGGTAGCCTTGGCATGGCCGGAGGGCCAGTTTCCAGTGTCGAATTAGATGCAGCTCTTCTTATTTCATCTTGAAGACAAAGAAAGTTAATATTGAAGTGAAAGAAATTAGTAAAGCTGATCACTATAAAGCAGTGCTTTAAATAGAAAAAAAAACACCCTGTACCTCACAATTATTTAACCAGTTGAAAACCAGATCTAGACTATAACAAAATAAACTGGATACAAAATGTAAGATACATCTATATCTGCCAAATGAACCAAAGCTGAATGGTTCAGGTAGAGGTACTCATAGCAAACACTGGAGGACATGAACTGACACTTTATTCCACAAATTTAAGGTATGTCATCAGCAGGGAAAGGAGAAAGACTGTCCCTGTGGTCAGTGTGCAGAGACCTCAAATTCCTGTGCAACTGTGGCCCACTCAAGTTTACTGTCCCTCACCTCACCTGCAGACAGCACAGCTTTGTGGCAGTGATGTCTTGAGTGCTCCCTGCATATACAGCTCTATACAGGTTTGTATGTATGTGCTCCCAGGGGACAATCTACGGCAGGAGATACATGAGGGAATCCGGATACATCTTTACTTCCTTACAACACACTTTAAAAAAAACACCTCTGTAACACACTGCAATGGCAGACTTAACACCCAGTGAACTACATCCACCTCCTCAAAAAGCAAGGATGTGGTTAGTTACGTACAACCAAATCATTCCAACAAGCAAAAGCAGAAAGCTCCAGCAAATTTCCTGTACCTTTGTGCAGAAATCAACGGTCTTTTTCAGATTCCTGTCCTCTCAACTTACGACTGTTAGGTTCAGTACCAAAAGTTCACATGGCATTTAATTCAGAGAATGCCAATTAACTTCCTCTACCTCCTTTGTACTCTGAGGCAACACAAGAGCTCAAAGCTCTGATTCTGTACCTCCAGCTGAAGTACCAGCAGTGCTGCCACTGGGGAGACTGGGCGTGGTCTCTGGTGCTGCCGAGGGCTGGCTGGTGGAGATGCTGGGAGCTGCATCAGGGGCCTGCTCTGAGGTAGACGTACTGGAGCTGGTAGTGGAAGCAGAACTCACGACCTGCGGCTCCACTCGAGCTGATGTGGTTGGCACAAGTGTTGGCTCTAGTGAAATATAAAAGCATTCATATTCTTTAAGCTTTTAAAGGCTGCTGAGGTTTTTTTTTATTGCTGTTGCTGCTTTTGAACTATTTTACAAGACATTCTCAATTCTGACCTAGCCCGAAGCTGAGAAAGTCAGAACACAGAACCTGACAGGCTTGTGTGTGGAAAGAAAATTAAAATCTTATTTTCTCTCTCTTTTACTCCTAATCTACTCAGATTTTAATAATTAACATAAAATCAATTCTCAACCAAATCTGACATTTGAGTTTTATTTACTGAATAAAAAATCGCCTACTATAAAGGAGATAAAATTACTTTGGTACTTTATGATGAAAACTCTTGCTGATATCTTCCATGAATCCACAGGCCAACTACTCTATTATGAAGAATTATCTTTACAACTTTGTACTGCCTACAAAGAACAGAAAAACTTCCAGATCACTCATCAAGAGCAGCACAGCATCTAAAACAGCAGTACTACTCAAACTTCAGTCATTCTGGATACATAGTACTAAAAGCTTTAGCATGATAAACTTGGTTTCTAGTCTCAGCACAGGTTAAAAGCAGATTACCAGTATTTGAGACTTCTCTTAAAGGTGTATACACATTCACATTACGTACTGTAAAGCTAACAGTGAGCAATTCTGGGCAATACAAAACACTCAGTAAGTCTTGTTCTTTAGTCAACTGTAAACAAAATTTACAGCTATACTTGGTGGCATAAATTAACTTTAATTTTGAAAAATACTTTGACTGCAAGTTTGAAATTTCTCTTAAGCAATGACATGACTAAGAATACAAGATACCATAAAAGGGAAGATTATCACAAACAGCTCAGGTTTTTTTAGTAAAAGCATCTGCATGGATATCAGGGGAAAAAAAAAAAAGCATCAAAAAACTTCAAATACTTCCCTTACACAAAGTCTCGAAATAAAATATGAGTAGTTTTCAAGATTTCTATCTAGTAGGAGTATCAGCAACTCAGCGAGCAAAGGAATAAATATATCTTCTCTCTCACAAGTCTTCCAACTCATCACATTAAAAAAACATGACTTGATATCTACATTTAAATTCCCCTCATTTTTAATGTGGCATTCCAATATACTAATTTTATTTATTTTAAGGACATTATTTTTGGAAAAATGCATTAATGTTTAAATTCAGAAAACAACAGCAACTTTAGGGTACATGTATAGCCTGCGATGAGAAGCCAGCAGGCAGTGCTCAGGTGTGAGCACTCCTGCAGTGGCCACCGAGTTCCCCCAGGCCCAGCTACCCCACCAGCCTGGGACCCTTCCACCACCAGCCCTACAGACACTTCTGATTCTCTCCTGCCCAAACCAGCGAGAAACGGGGGAGTCGGTCCATCTCAAACTACTAGTTAAGAGAAACTGAATTTCTTAACATACTGCACAGACATGAATCCAGGGAGATAGATGGAGATAGGATCCTTATGCTTCCTTATGGGAAGCAGCCAGCCAAGATTTAAGTCCAGTATCTTTGATGAAAGCAGTAAATTTGCGATAAACTGCACAGCTGCCTTGTGACAGTGTTAATTCAAAAGTCTGATCATTTTACACTAACTCATGTGTGAAATTTGATGCCTAAACCCAAAAATAATATCCCTGAAATCCTGGAAAGGTTCATCTTAGAAAGGCATTTCCTCTAGGAGGCACGAAAAACACCTAGTCTTGAACACACCAATTACAGAAGTGTATTTTAAAAATAATTTGGTTTCTGAATTGAAGACTAAATAATATGAATTTTAAGAGTAAATTACAGAGAAACCAACCCCACCCCTTCAACTGCAGAGTTCTTGGGATATTTCACAGTAAATTCATAAAGAGAATCTGTAGACCAACTCATCGACTTCCTTAAAATCAATTAAGCACACCAAAACTATTCTCAAGCCTTTCCAACTTTCCAACCCACCCCAAAAATCAAGGCAACCTGAAGAATAAGATATTGCAAGATACTAAGCTCACAATGCACTCAGGGACAGAACCACAAGAGGACAAAACTTCTGTTCACGTTACAAATAACATGCACCCAAGAAATCCCCAAAACCACCACCATCTACAAAAAATAAATGTATAAAAATGTACATGAGCTTCAGTTTTTCCTTCTCTTAACTTTCTGATAATACCTGGAAGTTGCTCTTATGATTTTCAGCAGATAGAGACATACTAATTGTCAGCAGGTTTTAATGTTGGGAACCAATGAAAGGTTACAGCTTCAGAAACCTAACACACTTTACTAGTTTAGGGTTGGGCTTTTTCCTTTTAAAAAAAATGTTATTTTTACTTCAAGGCCTGCAAGAACAGCAACTATTCCAAAGCACAGGCAATGATAGACTTTCCTTTTATAGCGCTGTATTGAAGTAAGTACATATTTTTCAAGAAGTAGTTCCAACCTGTTCTGTAATTTCTGCCTGGTGAGTCAGCCCTCAGACACACACCCAAGGCAGCTTTGGAAGAAAAATTGTATCTTTTAGATCTAAAGACCCACTGAAAACAGCTAAACTTGTAATTTTGAAAAGAAGGGCATAAGAGCATTTTCTGACAGGCTTGGGACTTAGACATCCTCGTAGAAGGGTACCTTCACACCGATGCAATTAACTCCACTGCCCTTCCTGCTCCTGGAAGAGATTTCTCTGACAATGCAACTTACCATCTTCATCCACGGTGAGGTCCACGACTTCGGCTGCGTTCTGCCGCAGGGGCTGGATGACTGTGGAGATCCTGCTGCGGGACCGCTGCTCCGGAGGCCGGGCAGGGTGGGAACCCGAGCTCTGGCCCCAGTGCGATCTCGTGTGTCCAAGCGCAGAACGAGACCTTAACAAAGGGCAACACCTGAGGTACTGGCCTACGTTTTGCCATTATTCATTTTTTCTCCTCACGTTTGAGAAGCTATTTGAAGTTGTGTTTTTTTATTATTAGAAAAGCGTTTTGTTACATCAAGATACCCTTTGACTCCGCTCTCACTAAATGCACTTAAAACACTATTGCAGCCTTTACTAGGGAACATAACAGCAAAAACCCAACACTTAAAGTTTAAACATCTTTAAACCATGCCCCATGTACATACACCTATCTTAAAAAAAAAAAAAAAAAA
>VZTX01005507.1:572634-594616 GCA_013400915.1 Pardalotus punctatus
AAAAAAAAAAAAAAAAAATCACTGTGAAACCTTAAAACCATGGCCAGGCAGCAATTGTAGCTGAAGTTGTTTTAGCCTTGTAAACAGTAAATAAAGAGTCCCCAAATCCTATGCTATTCTTAAGCAGTTTGAAACAGCGGGTCTATAAATGATGACAGAACTATAAAGACTAATAAAAATGTGTAAACATTAAGTCCTTTGCATGTTAACTTTTGACAGAGTATTTCCAGAGGTTAATTTCTATACTTCAAATTTCAAAAATGTCTTGAAAGTGCAAAATCTGTGGACTTTTCTCTCTAATATTATTTTGCTCCCCCTCTTCAGAGAACAAATATAGCTTTGTGACACTTAAACTAAAGTGAAATGTGGCTTGAGGAGAGGAAATCCTAAGCCTGTAACCATACCTAGGAAGGAATGGCTTTATCTCTGTGATGTAACACTTAGCAGCCATTCTGTTCAATTTAGCCATACAAACCCAAACACTCAAGCCAATGATCTTTGGAGTGTGTATCCTCTTTGGAGGATACAGTCTTTAATTAAGGGAACAATATTTTTACAGTATTTTATTTACCATTTCATTCTCAAAAAACTTAGACTCTCCAGTATTTACATAAATCAAGTGCCTCTTATTTTCCAATTTGGAAAAACAATGTACTCAGACTTCAGAAATTCAGAAGAGGAAAATGTGAAGAAAAGGGAATGACTTCACTAAAAAAAACCAAAACCCCATGAACAAATCATCATGGAGCTGCTGCTGTTTTGGCTATATCATTGCTGAAGGTGAGGGAAGAAAGAATTAATTTTTTCAAATCTTAAGGCCATTAAAGAAAACACATCTTATTGATGCTAGGAATATACATAGCTGTTTACTTTTTAAAAGCATCCTATCCGGCTTTAGATAAGTTTGGATTGAAGTTTTCCTCAAGGAACTCCACTTTAATAGATTCTGTAAAATCTGAAAACATGAAACAAAACTTTCAGGGAGTCACAGAGGAACAGGAATGCACATACAGCAGCAGCTTCAGAAGAGTAGGCTGCTTTCCTGAGAAATGCTCATTTAATCCCTAGATAGTCAACTCAGCCTACACATGCTCCCTCTCTCACTGTGCAGCTTTGCTTCCCCCAAATTCTTCACATCAATTGCACTAATGCAGCCACCTCAACAAGCTCCAGATTAGTTGGATTCTCAAGCTTTGCCAAAGCTTTGGCTTTTTTTGTCCTTACTTTGGGGGTTAAGGATTGGAGGTTTTTGTAATTGTTTGGGTTTTGTTTTGTTTCTTTAGGTTTGTTTTTTTAATCAAAAACACATACTGTGCTTCCCAGTTAGCATTTAACTAGTTAGTTAAATGCTAGTTAGCATTACTTCCTAGTTAGCATTTAAGTGACATTACCCTTACGGGCTTTTAATGGCACAAAGCATTGTGACAAACCTGGAGACAAGCAAAACAGTATCAATACAAAGAGATGCAAATCTCACCTGTAGTTTTCACCAACTGTGACAATCTCCACTTCACTATCTGTTGAGGTAACATTTATTTCTTCGTTAGCAGTGACTTGGGGAGTGGAGGATGCTTCAATCACCACAACATCTTCATCAATACTTCCTGATGAGGAAAAAGGAAGAAGAAAGTTTGTATACTTCATTTATCTCAGGGACTGTCATTGTGATAGACTACTTTTCATAGATTCAAAATACACGTAGGCAGAGAATTCCATGGTATATGTCAAAACTTTAGGTGCAACTGTCAAATACATGACCTAATTATTAAAGGGAGCAATTCTGCTGTAAATACTGAAGCAAAAAGAAGGAAGGAGACAGAAGACTGAGTGTAGGGTAGGTCCACAAGTTTGCATTAAGAGCATTGAAAGCAATTACAGTGGATCTTATTATCTGCAACACCAACAAAAGTCAGTCATTTAATATAAAGAGAACAAACTTCCAAGCTAGCAAAGCAGTTGTCATTTGTTACCACTCACAGCTTTTTTTAAAAGTGCTTTTTAGGTATCAGTCCCAAGGCTAAACATTGACAACAGAAGAAAAACTATGCACCAACTAGTTTATACCTACAACAAAATTAATCCTTTGGTGGTTATAAATGTCTTTTTATCTAGACTTTTTGTGGCATTCAAAATCTGTACTAGACAGAGGAAGGTAAAATGAAACTAACAATGATAAAAAACAACAATCAAAACCCACAAAAGAGACAAGTTTTCATAGGAAACAACTTCCATTTCAGGAAGAATGTTAAAAGTTCCAGCCTAACAAGCAGACACATGAAACACTTTCGCTAGAGCTGCAATACCAGAAGCGACAAGTCTGAGCTATCTACAATGCTTCAATTGAGCTATGGATTATTCACAGAGCATAAAAAGGACTTCCCAAAAAAATGAACTAGATAGCTTAGAAATTGCAAACTACCATTTTGGATTTTGCAAATTGCTTCAAGGAAGTGCTTGAAGAATTTGGTCTCATTCAAGTCAATCCTTCCATCCAGTATGAACTGACTGTTCTCAGCTGCTTTACCCAGTTACATGGTGGGAGAGATTATCCATTTTTATTTTTATCACTTTTTATGCTTTGAAAAAAACCCAAACTGCATTACTTATTTTCCAATGGCCTTTGTTTCTGACCATATGTATCTCAGAAGGATTGCTGGCTGGAGATGTAAAGAGTAATGCTTCCAAATACTAGTATTCACAAAACTCTAGCAATTGGAAGTACTGTGGAACAGAATTAATTCTCACAATTTGAATGAAAATTTTGGGGAAAACTGAAAATACTGCTATGTCTAAAAAACAAAATCATATTCCAAAATTGAAAATACTGAAAGGCCAATTACTCAGAGTGAAAGGCAGCAGCTAAAGCAATCATCACATTCAGAAGAATGTAAACACTGTGCCTATCACGAGAAAACAAGCAACAGCTTCCTTACACAAAACTATCTCAGCTGCTCTCAGACAAAACTATCCAGCTAAGCAGCTGGGGGAAGGTCACTGAGAAAAACCCTCAACTCCTCCTCCTATCTTCCAAACCTGCACTTCTGTGAAATACAGTAAGTCTGGGAGCACTCCTCAGAGACCACATATCCTCAGGCTCAGTATTTATTGAAACTTATGACAGGTGCAAAAGTAGAAAGATTTAGGCTTAAATATGATTTTGTTACTTCAGAAAACAAACATCCTCCTTGATGACAGAATCATCTGCCATGTGGATCTATACTGAAATTCATCCAGTGTGCATCTCTACTGAAATTCTGACACAAGCTTAGCTCATGAAAACCAAACGGAATTCTCAGCTGATTATCTACACAATTCAGATACCTCAATGTTTGAACAAACTCATTTTACTCAATCCTTTTTTTTAAGCACATTTTTAGCTGAAATGTGATTTTACAGACTACACAAATCAGACTGCAGAAAACATGAGGACTGGTACTGAATGAACAGGTCTTATGACTTCCAAAATAACAAAGAAAATCTTTAGGAAAACAGTCTAAGTTGCTCCAAGTAGGATATAGCACAGACATGGTTCAGACCTATGCAATTTCCTATTGTTTATGCTCCTAAAAACATCTTCCCAAGTCAAAAGCACAAACTGATGAAGTTTTCATCCCATTAAATACTTTCCTATACAAAGAGCCAATACTTTCTTCAAAATTAAGCAGAAAAACAACTCCTCTGAACTACGTAAATATTTGTTCACTTGTTTTACACAGTTCACTGTGATAAAACATCATTCACTTTTTTCTTTTAGCACATACCAGTCACTGACCAGTCATCATCTGTCTGTAAAGAACTTCAAGCAAAACTTCAAGCATGAATACCTTACTCATCAATGTATCATCTAAATGACTGAAGCTGCAAGAGACCAGCTAAATCTGTATAATGAGGGAGTTAACTATGCTAATCCTGCAGTCCTTGAAGGTTATCTCCCTTCAAAGAGAAGAGTCACTGGACTGTTGACAGCAAAACAGTTATGCAGACGTAAGAGATGTATTTTGTACTTCTTTCAGAGTAATACCTATGGCTACAAAACAAACAGAACATCATCCTCCTGCAGGCATACATTACTTCTCTCTGTCATCTTCTGAATCACGAAACACAGCAAGCAAATTATACTCTAGTTATTTGCAAGCAAATTAGCCTTTGGGCACCACTGAAAGACTCAGTCTGCATTTTAAGTGAGCTACTTAAAAACAAAACTTCTAAAAATGACAGCAAGGATTTTTTTAGTTTCCACAGAATTTGGGGTGGTTTTTTTCCCTATTCACATCCACAAATAATATTTTATAGGGCATGCAAGACACCAAATTTCAGTTTGCATTTCCCAACAATTCAGACCTTTCAATAGCCATTAGTAATTAAGTTTTGTGTGTGACTATTAGTCAGAAATAATCAGTAACTTCTTTACATTAAGTTTTCCTCTTCTTTTAAAAGCCTGTTTTATGATGGAAACCTAATGCTCAGCTGGCCTAGGGGAAGGGATAAACTGCACACACTTGAAACCAAATCTGAACATGTGCAAAACTATAATCCTCCCTTAAAAATAAAAACACACTCTCCTCCAGGCCTTACCTCACAAAGACAGTAAATCTGTCATATTAAAGTACTTTATTAAGCAGAATGTAACTTTTATAATAAAATAAATATAATATTGGACTCTGAAGTCCAATAATTAGATCAGTAAATGATACATTTTTCCTTAGAAAGTCATAACATTACTTTGCAACAGCAATTGTGATCAATCATGACCACAAGTATCCCACCAAGGACATAAATAATAACACTGGTGTAATATTCAAATTTATGTTTGGCTGACTGTTGTCATTCCCAGAGGGTATTTTCACATCTGTTTTGCAATTAACATGGAGTTTAACCAGTTTGGATACATGTAAGATAATAAAAGGATTTTACAATACACAATTTCAAATGAGACAGTCTGATCAAGTCCTCAGTGAAACCAGAAGAGATTTAAAATCAGCAGTCAAGTTCCAGGGACAGAGATGACTTATTCTGAATTCCAAGCTTTCACTGGATCGGACCAGGAGCCCACTCAGGCACGTGTTCTCTCTGCCAGCTGCAACAGGCAAAACTATGCAGTCAGAGCAGAAAATACAGGCTACAAATTTGAACTAAAAGCTCTCACACCACCCAGCATCCACAACAATGTCACAGATGTCAGAGCACACCTTCTTGTCCAGTCATTGCTCATGGACAGCTGTCAATAAGTGTGTTGAATCCCTTTTTGAACTTGGGACTATGTGCCTCTACAGCCACTTAAACTCATGAATTAAAGATAACGACTTGGGTAGTAATTCAGCTTGAAATGGATAAAATAATATCCTGCTAGTATTAATGAGTACTGTCTTTAGCTCTCAAATGTCTTGAGCTGGGTATGGCCAGTGCCCCTGCTCTGGCCCCGTTAACGCTGTTAGAAACCCCACCGTCCGAGGAGCCATCCCCTGTGCCTGAGCTGGGCACACATTTGTCTGCTTTGCCCTTGTTCTCAGGCTCTGAAGGTCCTGTGAACCCTGCAGACATGCCAATCAGATTTTTCCTTTCCCTCCCCATGCGCCTCAAGGCTCCTGGGCAGCAGGACGATCACTTACTTCCCCTGGTGGCCTTGAAGGTCCCTGGCAGGCAGGCACTGTTGATGACCCTGCCAGAGCGCAGGCAGCCTGAGAGCACCCAGAGCAGTGACCAGAAAATCCAGCACTTACGAGCCCTAAGTGGGAACCTGGACCAGAAATGCGACCCCCACCCCTGACTGGTGGCAAGGGACACCCCCTGTCATCATCTGCTTCCTCTGAGGACTGAGTGAGTGACTCATGTTCTTTTATATGGTTTTTGAATCTAGATTATGATTGTATATTTATAAAGCAAACCAAACATTAAGACTTGACCTGATGTGGAGAGGGTCCAGGTGATTAGAAATTTTAGCTTAAGTGGTAGTATAAATTTTGTATTATGCTACTTATAGACTGTATTACATTGACTCTGCTTCTAGAAATCCTTGCCATTCTACTCATAAAATTATAATATCCTGCTGAGAAAAGAAAGACTTAATTGTAACTACAATTTAGTGCTGTCAACATTCTGGCAAGAACCCACCTGTTCCCTTATAGTCAGGTGACAACAGTTTTTCTGTACCTGAGACTTAGTTGGAATATACTTTCCAATAGATGTGCATGATGGGAAAAATTTTCCAAAGCACACAAATTGCTTAGGAGTCTGCACCCTGGTGGAAAAGATAGTCAATAACCAGAATTTAGGGGATTTTGTCCAGCTATGAGCCATGCTAATTCAAACCTGTACCAACTGTCCTTAACCTTGCACTAAAATCAGTCCTATGGGCAATGCCACAATAAGCCAATTCTACAAACAGCAGCTTTTCAGCACAAAAAGCTGCAGCAGGAAGTGCTGAAGTGAATTCCACACTAACTTTTATTAGTGTAGCTATTTAAAGCCCCGATTCACAGCAGATGGATATAGCAACACTGATTAATGTCCACTGCTCACAAAGCCAGGTGCTTCTTTACTCACCACTTCTCAGTTCCCCTCCTGTAAGCAGCATGGTAAACAGGATACCTATACCCTTCCTTATCCACTAATGCTATTGTGGTAAAAGCTTGGAACTATGAGCTGCATCAGGTGCTGTGAGAAAGGACTGCATGCTGTAGTTTGTAGAGAGGGATTAAGTAACTGAAAAATAATCGACTCTAACAACAGGCAACTCATTTCCACTTAATACCTGTTTATCTTAAACCTGTTAAAATAATCTGAGCATGAAGTGGTATATGCTTAACACTTTCACCACCCTCTGGCTTGTAGTCTGTATCCAACGTTTTTTTGGGAGACAGACAACGAATGTCAGAGAGTCAAGACGACAGTAGTGAATAAATGCTGTCTTTAAAATTCTAAGCAGCTTTGAACAAAATCTGGAGCAGCTTCTCATCAGAATTACATTCTTAGAAAAACCTGTCTAGCATTAGTTGTTCAAAAATATAAAATAACATGTCAGATCCTGAAGGAATCTTAAGTGTTATTAGATGAACAATTTGAATGATTTATGACAATGCAAACCTCTACCGAGCTTCTTTTTCTAACACCTTCCCATTTTCCAGAGGTCTGCTTTATTGTCAAATTAGAGTATGTAAGGTTAAAAACTTGTCCCAATTTTAGCTTTTGCTAGATTTCCCTCCGCAGTCTGCCTCCAAAGGGCAATCCAACCCTTTAGATGCAAGATGAAAATCAAATACCAGCAGAAACAGAAAATGTGCATTACAACATAAGAGTTCCAACAACACTAAAAGTTGAATTTTGCCACCTTTCACCAGCACAATCAAAGGAAGATTATTTCTATAGGTGCGTATACAGGGTTAGAGAAAAGCTTCTGCTAGGAGACAACTACCTAAACAAAACACAGAATCAAAATTCACGTTTCACAGCAAAAATGCTGCCGCTTGCTGTCATTTTAACTGCAAGCCCAGTATTGCAACTGAAACCAACTGATCAACACTGGAATTAGAATATACACCCCTGAAAGCACCTGCACCTTCAGCTGTAATGACCATTAAACTACACACAGCCAGCTGTTTTTACACTGGCCTTGTGCCCCCAACTCCCGTCTCCCCAAATGAGCTTCAGCTGCCCATCCCAGATGTAACGAGAACAATGCCTTCTATGGAGACAGTCGGTAAAACAATATCGTCTGGTCCCCAGTGTCAGGAAAACGTGTTCACACTCACACTCCAAAGCACAGTTTTAGCAGAAGAATAGCTAAAGCCCTAAAAGAAAAGGAGGAAAAACCCCATATACTGCTATTTGTGTTTTTTTTGTAAAGGTTTTGTTAAACAAACAACCCCCCCCTCCACATCTTCATTTATATGATTTTTACAAAATTAGCCAAGTTAATTTTATTAATTCTAAGAACTTACTTACTAAACTCCTCATTGGTTAAAATGATCTGTTACTTTAATTTCTTGCAACAATCAGAAAGAAACGTTTTCCAGAACAGCCTACACTAATTAAATTTACTAGTTCTTTAAATGCACTGTCTCTTTAGATAAAGATCAACATTCAAAGCAAAGAAATATTTTCTGACATATCCTCACTACAAATTGCTATTCAGTAAGCTACAAGACTAATCACACCACTTTGATGACTGCTTATTAAAAGACCAGTTATTAGCACATCTTTAACTGTATTTTCTTTTCCAATTATTATAATTCTCCTCCTTTCCTAAGTTTGTCCTCTAGTGCTTTTACATATATGCCCCAGGCCTCATACTCTTAGCTGAAGTTATTTGTCCTTCAGTACACTGCAATTTCAGCAGACATGTGCCAGTGTAGAGCAAAGAAATTTTCCCTAACAATAACGAGCTCGTGTAGCATTACTACCAATACAAGCCTTTCCTCATATAGAAACCCCTTCATGCTTGTTCACTCTACAGAGAAGTTGCATAGCTCTTTATCCAGCTGGCCCCATTTCTGTCCTAATTAACTCAATAACCAGAAACGCCTTATATAACAGCACAAAGCTACAGAAAATGTTAATCACATTTTTCTCTTGCTAAAAATAGGACACTTTCACACAGGATGTCTGCTCAACTTCCCATTATATCTGCAATGTAAACAAAATGCTCAAAAAACTTTCCATCAATACATATTTCCACTGGAAAAACCCCCACAGTATTCACACACACTAAGCCAGAATTGCTTTTCAGCTCCCTGCAAGCATTGGTCCTGAAGTACAGTCATGACAGGACACAATCTTTAAAGCAGACCTTCTTTCAGTTAAAACTCATGTCAGTATTTTAATCTGAAATTAACTGGTGCAGAACTGATCGATTTTTTCATTCAAGACATGAAAATAAACAATTAAGTGTGCTTTTTAAGTGGTATAAAAATTGAGCCATTGGACTTTTCCACATCTATGTGGAAGAAGAGTTGTTAATGATCCTACCTCATTTTACAGTTCCATGGAACTCCACCCTATCTGAAAATTTTAAGATTAACTTGGAAACAAAGGTGTTAACACAGTAGTTTCTCAAATTGCTTTTTAATATAAGTGTATTCATATCCCCACACATTTATTATTTACAAATTATATTCTTCAATATGCTTTAACACGCATGTCAAATGTAATGTTTTAGGCCTAATTAACTTCTATTCCCACAAATATGCATCAAGATAATCAAGGCTGTGCAATAATCCCTTGTTTTAGAGTTATATATGCCCAGCCTTAGCACTGCATAAGTAAGACTTGCATTACAGATCTCACTTCTTTTATTTAAACATGACACAAATTTTTTCCTGCTACATTGAATGACAACCAGTAATCTAGACTGGTTCTCTTCAAGCATAAATCCTGCACTAACTTGAACATTCACACTTTTTTTTTGAGCTGTCCTTGTATTTTGAGTCACATCTTCTTAGAGGAATGATCAGCACAGTCTGAGGTATGGTTTCACTTTTTAAAACATATTTGTCACTAGATAAAACACATGGTTGCACAGATTAACACCATACTGTGTTCAATCTACTTCCCCATGCTCTCTACAAAGCTGAACTAATAAACAGAACACACAACTACTTTCACTTGGCAAATTTAACATGAAAGGAAGTCCAAAAAAATCTATCAATTAACAAAAAAACCACAACAAACAAACAAGCCAGGAAAAAATACCCAAAACAAAACAAAAACATCCCCCAAAAAGTCTTCCTCCAAACACTCAAGCATTCAGATACTGTGACAAGACATGTTAGAGAAATAACTGTGTAAACCAATTGCATTGCATTGAGCTTATCTAGGTAAAATGTGGTATATATACAATACTTTTATTATCTCAGTACTGATGCTACCTTCAACTGACTTGTATTTCAGGCTCTTATAGCAAATGACATTTTTTCTTCGTATTTCTCTGAATTGCCAAGTGCAGTTAAATTAGCAGATATTTCTACATCCTGAAAATAGTATTATTATGACATTCAGTTAAAAGCTAAAGTTTTTAATAGAATTCAACAGCTAAAAAAAATATGTATCAACTCAGCAGCATGTAACTAATGAGACTGAGCAACCTTCCACTCTATTCTCTAGAAACCATGAACTTTTACATTGAAGATCTTAGATTTGCTGTAATTCTACTGTAAGCTCTGAATGTACTTTTCCCATGAAGAATTTATGTTGTAATGTTCATAATACTTCCAGGAAATTTAGAGTATTACCTTGAATCAAAACTGCCCCAAATAACTTCTAAAATAGCCTGTTATACACAATGAAAGTTAACTAATACAAAGTACCTCAGGAATTCAGTTTTACCTGAAGGAACAGCCGTGCTGTTCTGATGGTTTTCACCAGGTGACACAAACAAGTCTTCCTCCCCTTCAGTAGATGAACTGGAAGAAGATTCAGTACTGAGATCATTCTCACTGGAGCTGCTAGAACTGGGGAGTAAAGCATACTTTCTCCGAGCTAATACTTCCCGTTTTTTCCTCTGCATTAAAATTCGTTCTTTTTGGTTCTGTGTCCGCTGCGATGAACTTGTTTTCACAACTCTCTTCCTATATGGAAGTCTTCTTAAAGAACTGTTGTGAAAACAGGGCCTTTTCATCAATAACCCAGGTACAGAGTCTGCCTCAGTCCGAGGCCACTTTTGTGACCTTGCACTGTGAGTTCTACTTTGAGTATTCAACACTGCCTGAGGGTGTCTCACAGGAGCATCTTTTTCTTCATCAGATGTTACTGTGTCAGAGTCTCCAAAATGCAAGCTAGATGAAGGTGAAGAGATACAGTCACTAAAAGAAGAATCATTGTCTTCACTCTGTGTTTCTAGATGCTGTCTCAATCCCAAGATTCCTTTATTTTCTTTATCAGGACAGTTTTGAGTATATGAAGGACCAGCCTGCTGGCTCTTGCGTTTTTTTCGCACCACGATACCCTTTTCTTGGTCTGTATGGTTGCCATTCATGTCCTTTTGCTTTTGAGAATCACCACACAAGTGAGAGAACTCATTACCTACTTTACTGGCAATCATCTCAACTTCTGCAGTGAAGCTTTTCGCTGCCCCAATAGGCTCAGGGTTCAAGAGGATCCCCTTCAGACTCTCCTGTCTCTTTGGTGCATCAGAAGGAACTTCACTCTTCATATCCGCTTTTAGAGTATAAACTATATTACATTCAGGAGTCCATTTAGACATGGAAAGATTTAAGAAAGGCCTAGAAAATAAAACAGATAAGGATCAAGAAAAGAAGCATTAGACTTTTCAAAAGCAAAGCTGAAATAAGAGAAAACCCATTTACTGCTAGGACTAATCCCCCAGTGGGAATACCAAAACAACAGTAAACAAAATACAGCTGTTTCAAAATATTAAGAATACAGCTTGACAAGGTAAATTTTCATTAAAACAGAACCCTTATAATTTGCATTGAAGGGGAAGTTCTTATGGTCAGTGAAAACCTTATCACCTTCACAGAGCAAATATTGGCTTATGTCACTTGCAAAACATATGATGTCTGCTTTACTGATACTTAAGCATGGCAGTTACAGGCTACTGCTTATAGAAGCTACCTGAGTTTTGGCTAAAAAGCTCCCACAGCCATCAACTCAAATGCAAGTTTAAATAAGGCCTGTATCTTTCCCTGCAGCAGAACACATGGACAGTAAATACTTCAACAGAATACATGGTGGTGTATGGTGTCAACTGAGCTATAGAAGTCACTTACTTAGAATTCATAGGTTTTTTCTGACATGAAAAGGAATGAAGCAGATATTTTGAACTGTAATTATTTTGGGGCAAAGTAATAAAAATCCATTTATTACCATGAGTCTCTTTTCAAAACCACCACACATTAGCAGTCTATGGCATACAAAGTTATTTTCAGTCCATGTATTTTTGACTCTTACCCTTTGACAGAAACTGAGGATATCATATCATATGCTCCCTTAGCAGTTGGTACCTGGCAGGTTCCCCTCCCTGCCAAAATATAAAGCTGCCAATGTACAACATCAGCCTCAAAGAAACACTTTTGTACTGGAAGGCTACTGAGACACCAACAACAGTAACATCAGTAACAGATCCATGTTCAATCTGCTTCATCTGACATCTCTGCCTTTGGTTTAAATTCCCAAAAGGGAGTGATGAAACAATTTGGTTCCCACCGTGATAACCACTGAAACACTCACTACTGTAACTAGTATCAGGGTTTTTATGCCTCAGTTGAATAAGACTATAGTAGATACTTGACGGCTTACAGCAAGTTGTGCTGAACTACCGAAAGTCTGCTTAAGAAAACATGTGCAACCATACCTTAAGTGGAAATAAGGCTCCCTAAGCAGCACAGCTGGAATATGCATGAAGTTGCAAAAAATATGGGATCTATCTAGAAACAGCAAGAAAAGCCACCCAGAGGCACTCTGACAGGCCTGAGAGGTTGGTTTGCATGAACCTTACAAAGTTCAACAAGGCTAAGTGCAAGGTCCTGCACCTGGGCTGGGGCAATCCCAAACACAAATACAGGCTGGGCAGAGAAAGGAGTGCAAGCAACTCTGAGAAGAAGGACTTAAGAGGATGTTAGTGGATGAGAAACTGGATGTGACCTGGCACTGTGTGTTGGCAGCCCAGAAATTCCATTAGAGCCTGGACTGGCTCAAAAGAAGCATGGCCAGCAGGTCAAGGGAGAGGATTGTCCCTCTATTCCACCTGGACTAATGTGTCCACCTCTGGGGCTTCCAGCAGAAGAAGGATGTGGAGCTGCTGGAGCAAGACCACAGGAGTGCCATGAAGATGCTCTGAGGGATGGAGCATCTGTCCTATGAAGACAGAAAGAGAGCTGGGGTTGTTCAGCTGGAGAAGAAAAGGCTCCAAGGAGACCTTACAGCACCTTCCAGTACCTAAAGGAGCTCCAAGAGAGCTGGGGATGGACTTTGGACATGGGCATCTCACAACGAAACAAGGGTGAATGGCTTCAAACCAAAAGAGGGCAGGTTTAGATTAGATATGAGGAAGAAATTTTTCCCTGTGAGAACACTGAGGTGCTGGAACAGGTTGCCAAGAAAAGCTGTGGATGTCCCATCCCTGGAAGTAAGTGCTCAAGGGAAAGTTGGATAGGGCTTTAAGAAATGTGGTCTAGTGGAAAATGTCCTTGTCCATGGCAGGGAAGTTGGCAGAAGATGACTTTTAAGGTTTCTTCCAACCCACATCATTCCAATGATGATTCTGTGATCTGTGGCAGGTTAAGAAGCCCTGCCTACTCAGGTCCATAATCCTCTGCCTGAATCTCCAAACGCTTCAAAATGCTAATGCATTCTTACATGCATTGCCAGTATTTAATGCTCCCATGTATTTTGTCATAGAAGAAATCAATACAAGATTGAGACTACAGAACAGATTTAAATAAGCATTTTTCAGACTGTTTTGCAACTCATGCTTTCAGGAGCAGCTGTGAGCTAGCTGTTCCTGACAGACCCTAAAGAATTACTTGTTTCAGTTTGCAATGGATATAAACTGATGCATCATCACAGGCAGCCTGTGCTCTCTTCACAGCCATAAGCAAGTAACAACCACTACACTTCATGTGATGTAATCTGGAATAAAAACTTGGCAAAAGGCATATATGCTGCAGACCTAACATCTAAAGAAGCCCTAAGTTCCCAGGATCTTTCTGGAGATCAAAAACCTTTTGGACCCTAGAACCCCAGCTGAAAAGCCCCATTTGAATGTTCTCACTGGAAATCCTGCAAACATTTATAACAATTACTGTTAAACACGAGGCCTATATCCTGTGGTAAGAACGTGTTGCTGTTCTCTATTGGAATTACAGCAGATAGGCATGTCCCACATCAAAGTCGAAAGCTAACTTCATGCAAGTTGGAATAAACCTCCTCTTGCCAGTATAGACAACAGGTTCCTACTTCATCAAAGCACAACTTTTTGTTATAGCAATAAGTTTTAGCGGAGTGCACTAAATAAGGCTACCCTTTTCTTTAGGGCTGAAAAAAAGAAATTGCAAAATCAGAAAAAAACTTAGAATAAACATCAAGAGTGTAAAAAGTCTACATAGCAAACAAAGGCTACTTAAGGTGTGGAGTTCTGCTGTTTACTCTTCTCTGCTTCTGACAGCTCCAGCTCTTACACAGTCCTCACCATGCTTGTCCATACCCTCACACACATGCATCATCTTTCTTTGAAAAAATTAAGACCAAGACTTCCATTTTATCAAGTTTCTAATAAGGACAAGAATACAGCATTCAAGACTTCTACAAGCACACTGAGAACAAGAAGTACATAGTACTTTTTCTCATCCTCCCAAGGTCACCTTTCAGCTCTGCTATTTATGCACTGCTGTTTTACAGAAACGTAATACAGTCTAGTCAGCCTTCTTCAAAAGCAAGACACACTCTCCCACAATAACCCTGTATTCTATCACAGGTTTTTTTAGAAAATCCACAAAATACTTCAATTCGGGGGGAAAAATATTGTATTCAGAAAGGTTACTGTCTTTGAACACAGTCATAACTTGCCTGCATATACTACATGTCCAGCCTATACACAACTATTTCCTGTCCTTTTAACATGGTAACTTCAGAACCAAAGAGACCCCTTAATTTTTCTTAAGAAACAAAAACCTGAACATTTTCCCATTATGTGAGCACAATCAGGGGCCGATTTACAAAGGATTCAGCTCTACTCATTGGAGTGCTACCTCCCCATTTTACTGTTAAACTAAAGTAGAAGAATCTCCATCCGTATGAAAATTCTGCATTGTAAATGTGATTATCTTTGCATAAGCTCTGTTTACTTCAGTGCAGAGGCCACTGCGCTGAAAGACAGATATAGTTATTTAAGTTACAGGAAAAAAAAATTAGAGCAATGACACTTACAGTTTAAGAAACCTCAAACTACTGTAAAATGACAAAACACTGAAACTACCCCACAGTGAAAACTAGTGCATCTGGAACATTATTTACTGGCTCAGTTTTATTCCAACAGGCAGCCTAGATATGCTAGCCAGTTAACATAGATTCAAGCATTTTCTGTATTTTTACTTTTAAAACCATGGAAATTCAACCAAGTAATCAGGAACTCTTAATTTTTGCTAACCAGTACAAAGCCAGAAGGACTGCTTACTCACAGGAGAGCTGCTGACTTCCAACTACAAAATTACACATCTTAAACAGGAGTGGTTTGAAGTGAATGACAGCAATCAACAATGAAAAATAATCCATTACTTCACAATTTGGAAACACTATTACAAACTTTCAAACAAAAAATTTGACCAAAAAAAGACAAAAGCTGTTCTAGATTTCAACCCATTTTTAGTATCTTCAGTGGTTAGACATAAATACCAATAGTACATTCTTTTGCACAGATGACAAAATTTAAGAGTGACTACAAAAATATTATGCAAATAATTAAGCCATTAGAATGAGATTATCTGCTGTTAAACATTTAGAAGATCCTACAATATCTACCTCTAATTAGAAGTAGTCCTCAGAAGCTTTTTCAAAAAGCAACAAGATGAAGTAAGTTCAATCAGCATTAGTATTCCTCCTTCCTATCAAAACATTTGCCTATTGACTTAGTATATGAAAACCTTGAGAGGAAACATGGGTAAGTATCTTCTTTTAAGCCATTGTGACTCAATGAAGAGCTGTTAAGACAGCTACCTGGAAACTATAAACAGTTACTCTAAGTTCCCCGCTCAGGTGTATGACTATTTACAATTATGAAGTGCACATGACTTTCACCCATTCTTTTCACCGCTTAAAAAGATTTGTATTAATCATTCCAAGACATACAGCAGTGCAAGAAAATTCATGCAAACCGGGAAGTCCCTGGAAACAGCTAAGTCAAAAAACAAGCTTAAAGAGATCTTTACAGCAAGCACGTTTATAATCACATATCAAAGCAAAACACATTTCAGTTATAAGATGGAGCAAAGGATTTTGTCATTAATTTCTTTGTAAGCAATCAAAAGAATGTAGCATTAAACCACTATAAAACAATAAAATGCCTCATTATAGTACATATAACTCAATTTTTTAGTATAAACTTGGTTGATGAATACATGTGATCCAATATATCATTACCCTGTAAATGTACTTCCAGCTACATTTTGAAATATAGTCAACTCCCTTCACCAACAAGAAACGATCTCCTTGCACTTGTAGTCCCTTTATTCAGTCCTAACTCTTGTTTTCTTTGCATATGGTCACTGAACTCACAACTAACTTTTAAAACTAATTCCTTTCCCTGATACGCAGTTTGTATCAGATTTTACTTTTAACATTATTTTCACTCTGACAAGCGAACACTGGTACTGCCAAATTAATGAGAAAACCTTTCTTTCCTTCCATTAAAAAGATGTATTCTTATTCTTTCAGCAAGGCTTTTGCATTAGATATATCAAGAAACAGGAACATGAAAAAGGTTACAAAATTCATACAAGGCCTTCAGCAAAGTGAGAAAACCTAAGCACTGCTCCTTTCCAATCTCAAGGGCAGGCAGCCATGCAAGACTGATTCCTGCATGGCCCTGACACAGTGGAGGCTGACAGAAGGCTTAGGAGCCACTTCAGAAGTTGTACCCCCAACTCAATCCCACGGAGACAGAATCTCAGCGCTCTCATGCCCTGCTGCTTCAACAAAATAAAGAACTCACAGAGCAGTTCACAAAAAAATAAAAACCCACTCATTTTAGTAAAAGAGGCAATCCTGCCTTATTCATTTCATTTCTACCAAGCAGGGACAACCTATGTGCGTGTACAATGCAGAATAGGTAACAAGAAGAAAAACATCAAATATTTAGTTCCACTATCAGGAAAACAAGTGCAATCAGATTTCAAAACATTTTTGCATTCTTCTTCACTTTTGGTTGTTCTTTACTTTTTACTACTTCATTAGAAAAATAAGGCTCTTTCAAAGCTTATTTTTACTACTAAATTTTAGCATCCTGTATATAGGTCTGTCTAATCTTTGACAGATAACAAAGCAACTGGTAAGTCACGGATCTATGCATTTTATAATACAGCAACAATAAGAAGGTAATCTGAAATTCTATAGCATTTGCTTTGATATCATGTATCTTTATTCACAGGACAATACAAAATACCCTTGCAAACCACTCAATTTCCTTTCTGTGCTTTAATGCAGCCATGATGATGACTCCAATTTTTGAATGACAAAATTATTCGAGAATTCTCCAAGCAGAATATTTATCTTCTGCCCTACAGAAAGATACAGTGCTTTAGAATAACATACGTTTTATTAGTTACTAACTGCATGATAATGTTCTGGAAACAGGTTCTTGCTTACAGACTGCCAAAGCCAGCCCACTACATCCACCCCAGACAGAAGGGTTTTCTGTGCTTTGCAGAGGTGCTACTGCTACATGAGCCACAGCAACGCAAGGAGACTTACCCACTTCTTGAAGGCAATTCTAGGAACCATCATTGGCTTGGAAAGTCTACTCTTGAAGTCAAACAAGGTTATTTCAAGTACAGTACTACCCTTACTAACCTTTGCAAAGCCATCTCAAAGTCAGACCACAGTAAATGTACCATCAAGTACTGTAATGAACAATATCCAACCCCTGGCCCAGCCAAATCTCCTTAATTTTATCCCAGAAAAAAAAATTCTTTGGGACCTTCAAGGTTTGCTTCCTGATGCCTAAGTCAATTTAGTTCATTACAGCAATTATCTTGTAACAGAAATGTCAGGCCACCTATAGGACAGCTACAGAACGCTTCTGTTGTGCCACATTGCCATTCACCTCTGAGACATAACAGCACTGTACTCCTAGGAAGAGACTATGGAAGTGTCTGTCTCACCTCTTCCAACAGAATCCAGCACACAACAACTACAAACAGAAGAGCTCTTCAGGACAGGATCTACGGCCTGCTTCCAGGTGGAATGGACACTGCACAGAGCATGTGCAGCTGGAGGCATCTCATATTCAATGGTGAGCTAAGGGCAATTCTGCAGAGCCCTCTGAGCACAGGTGAGCTGTCCTGCACAGAGCCCTCCCAACACAGGTGAGCTGTCCTGCACAGAGCCCTCCCAACACAGCTGAGCTGTCCTGCACAGAGCCCTCTGAGCACAGCTGAGCTGTCCTACAGAGCCCTCTCAATCACAGGTGAGCTGTCCTGCACAGAGCCCTCCCAGCACAGGTGAGCTGTCCTGCACAGAGCCCTCTCAAGCACAGGTGAGCTGTCCTACAGAGCCCTCTCACATTCACAGGTGAGCTGTCCTGCACAGAGCCCTCCCAGCACAGGTGAGCTGTCCTGCACAGAGCCCTCTCAAGCACAGGTGAGCTGTCCTACAGAGCCCTCTCAAGCACAGCTGAGCTGCCCTACAGAGCCCTCTGAGCACAGGTGAGCTGTCCTGCACAGAGCCCTCTCAAGCACAGGTGAGCTGTCCTACAGAGCCCTCTCAAGCACAGCTGAGCTGTCCTACAGAGCCCTCTGAGCACAGCTGACGGGTCCTGCAGTACACTGAGTCAGTCCAAGGCCATAAGGCACCCGCAGAAATCCCAGCCTCAATCAAGCATCATCGTGCACACACCCACCTGGACAAGGAATCTGTCTACCTTTGCACAATGGATGCAAGCAGGTGCATTTGACAAACATGGCACTCACAAGCACATTCTCCAGTCTAGACATTTCTTTGCTCTGTCCTAGGCCTAAATCAGTTAGCTACATTAACACTACCATGGGTAAATCATGGGTTTAAGATATAAGCCTGATTCGGCAATCCGGCATGTTTTGGCTTCAAGTGAACTCCAAGACAAACATAACAGCAATGAACTTGGGAATAAAAAGTTGCAGCTTTATAAGAAAATGACAAAATGCAATTTTTTATTGGAACTTAAGATCTTAACTAGGAATTTTTGTTCCAGAGACAGCTAGGGAAGTTCTGAGTTACACAGCCATCAAATATTATTTTAGATTTGTTTCTTAGTCCCCCTGGCATTTTTGACCTTTGAGGTATGTGTAACTCTTCTTGATGTAGTGTTATTTTGCAAAGACTTCTTGACAAAGCTTTGAGAAGCAAAGTGAAACACGATCTTTGCCACAACTGCTAGCAAGAGCCTTTCAAGTGAGAATTGTGAAATTAACCATTAGGAGCATTTTATGCTGTTCTTCAGGAAACCTGTGAAAAGTAGAGGATTCTACAGATACTAGACTGAGTAGATCTGCCAGTTTCAGAGGAAAGGACACTGCAGCAGACTTCTCCACTCTGCACCCAGTAGAGCCAAAGGTAAACATTTTACCTAGCAGCAGTCAACTACTAGGACTAAATTGTATTGGGGAAAAAAAAAATGACAGAAGGAAAGAGCCCTTACTGGCCTCTTGCTAGTAAAGCCATGAACCAGCCTTCTCAGATTTCACTTGGTAAACACTTACTAAGGAAGACATCATTTTCATTTAAAGCAATTCATTTTCCAAATAGCATAACTATATAAAACAGCAAAATAATCTTGTTTTATCATCAGATCGGAAGTGTTTTGGCTGGTTACATGTCAGTAAGGTGGAAAAGAGATTTATAAATGTGCATATTGACTAATATGTATGGGATACATGTACAATATAAGGACAGGATAATTACTATCAGTTGTAGTCTCCTAAGTTTTGTCAGTGTAGCTGCTTCCAAAGTTTACCATGCTCTTATAAGAAACACAAAATGCATCCACAGTTGAAGTCTTTAATTAGTGAACTTCCTTCAAGGTTAAGTACAGATTAGTGTTTTTCTTGGTGGGCTCAGATCAGGCCTAGCAGAGAACCTTAATGGGGCAGAAGAGAAGGAAGAAAGGAAAACGTTCTTTCACCAAACCAAAATTCTGCTGAAAACTCACTTAAAGGAGGTTGCACATAAGTAAAGCTGTGAGGAACTCTTTATACAACATCTGCCTACAGCAAATCCATCTCCCTGTACTATCCCCATTGTTTACATGTGAATTAAATCATCCTGTTCCCCATCACCATCATCACTCCCCCCTCAATTTTTCCATTTATTCAACTGCTTGACAACTAAGCCTCCATAATTCAGCTATGGAGGAGGTCGCTATCATCTCTATCTTCTCAGAAGAATGTCCTCACCATTAGAGGAAATACAAACAACTGAAATGAAAGATTGTACATCTTGGGAAAAGAAGGCAGCAACTGCTGTCAGCTAAATGTTACTGCAACACAGCCACCTCTAGTGAAAATCAACTGTTATAACTGATCTGGTTATGTAGGTCAACAAAGTTATTAACAGAAAGATAACATGACTGTGACTCGCACTTTAAGATACACTCTTCATACACTTTAACAAAAGCCACTGCTTCCTAAAAGACATATTTCTGAAAGGCCAGAATGTTCCCATCCATATATTGAAAGGACATGCAAAATATGCATGAATACTTTGAGTTTTTGTTCACCCTCAAGCTCCCCATACCAGACATAACCACAGTCGTAGCTGCCAGGGCTTCAACCATCAATAAAAAAACCACCCGATTTTTTAATATGCGTGACTTCAAGAGTTTTAAAACAAGAAGCTTGGTGTCTTATACACTATTATTAATTAAAAGTGAAACACAAAATGTGCTTACAGCCTTTCCACCTAATAAATTCTATAGGTGACTCTATACTGTGGATGACTGCACAAGACAGGTGACCAGAAGTTCACTCTATCAAATGAGCCAAGATCACATCTTTCCCTATCAATCCTTGCACATCAGCAAGAATCATCCTGTCTAACAGGGTTTGCTTCTGTTCCCTCCCTGCCCCAAGATAATCCCTTTATCCAAAAAAATAAGTACAAAAACACTTAAATTGCTTAAATTGCTCTGATAGCAAGAACTATGGATAAGTGAACAAGAAGATGTAATTTCTGTTTTTAAGAGTGGCAAAGTATTCTATTAAATAGTTTTAAATATTAGTTTTCCTGAAAAAGGTTTCTACAAAGTGTCCAGCATTAATGTATCTTTGGAATTTTCTACAAGTTACAACAAAGACAACGTAAGACCTTCTGCACCTGAAAATCTAGCTTTTCTTTAATAGTTTATAATACAGATACCATGACAAACCCAGGTATACACAATGAGCAGTCAATTCTTATCTTTCTGGTCAAATTTTTGTTTCTGAAATAATTGCATAAGGATCAAATTATGTCAGGCTATTACAGCAAACTCTTACCTCCTGCATTATGTCCTCTTCTCAAGAAGTACTTGGGTATCAGGAATTAAAGGTCTTGTTTAATCAGCTAGACCAACCAGGCCTTACTTATGATTTAACAAAATCACTTCAAGCCATGGAGGAGCTTACTCAAACAACATGAAAATTTCATGAATGCATGCTCAGTTCTAATCATAGAAACACTGGCACTTAAAAAAGTACAGACCCTTCACACCTGCCCGTTGCAACAGTGACAAGCCTACGTAGCTCCGAAGATCCTGGCCTACATTTCTGAATGAACGTTACTTCCTTGTTTATCAGGCAACAAAACACCTGAAAATGGTGGTGGTTTTTTTTAACGTGGGTTAAGAGAACACCAACTTCGCAAACAAAACAAATGACGTCATAACAAACCCTATTACGCACAGAAATAGAAACTCATTTCCGTAACGGGAAAATTTGTGACAAAACCCCACAGAGTGCTGCGGCCGCCCGCAGTGAAGACACTGCTTTGTGCGTCAACGAGACGCTGAATAAAAAAAAGGAAAAATACATTCTGCGTGAAGTTCCCCCCCGCCGCACAGCCCCGCCGGTCACCGCTGCCGTCAGGGCGTAGGGCGGGGGAAGCGGGGGAGCCCCCGCCCGGCCCCGGCCCCACCCGCAGGGTCCCCACCGCCCCCCGTACCTGAGAGAGCGAGGCCGCGGGGGAAGGGGCGGGTGCCGCCGGCGCCCTGCGCAGAGCCGACGGGGAGAAGCGGCCCTGGTGGGTGCCGCAGTGACCCCGCAGCGCTGCCCGGCGCGAGGCGAGAGCCCGCAGCGTCCTCCCT
>VZTX01005508.1:8456-31886 GCA_013400915.1 Pardalotus punctatus
TTTGCTGGAGCCCTGGGCCTCAAGCTGTGAACTTCCACTCAGATATGTTGGAACAGGGTTGATTCTCTGCATAGCTGGTGCAGTGCTGCGTTTTGTCTTTAGTTTGGGAAGAATATTAATAACACACTGGTGTTTAGTTGTTGCTAAGTGGTTTTTATTCCAAGTCTAGGCCTTTTTTCATTACTATGCCCTTCTGACTTATCCAGTGCACAAGAAACACAAACCAGAATACAAAGGAGGCTGCAGCCATCAGCAGAAGATAAGAGCAGTTAACAGCCTGGCTATGGGGAGACTGAGAAAGAATCCAATAAGGTGTTAGAAGACCCCATCTGAAAAATCACCATTGGACTAAAAAGCAGATGAAGAGTGTGTGAGGGCAGATACATACATTGTGAGTGTCTAATTGCCCAGAGAATTTTTTGTTCTGGGTCAGTTTAAGCGGATCTACTGCTATACCACTCTATTAAATTATTTATTTTTATAAATCTGACACCTGAGACTCTACTGTGGAAAACCCAGGCTAGAGTGTGAAGTGCACCTGAGAGTGAGTGTGTGTGCAAGGATTTGAAAGAGAGCCCATCAGCCCCATGGAGAACAGACTCCAGTCCTAGCAGGGAAAGCCTGGGTGGTGTGTGTGACACTCCTTGAACGGTGAGAGAATTCTTGGGTAGTGGCTTCTCCTTTGACACTTGGTGTTGTTGACTGATGTACAGAGAGTGCACTCAATCCCACTGTCCATGTTGCTGACAAAGGTGTCAAACAGTGGCAGCCCCAATACTGACCCTAGACGAACATCACTTGCCACCAGCATCCACTTTGGCACCAAGCCACTGACTGCAACAATATGTTGACCTGCCAGCCAATTTCTTATCTACCAAGTGGTCCATCCACTCAGATATTCTCAGTAGTTCCCTCCATCCCTCAAATCCTGCTTGTCAAAATGCATATGCTGAAACTTAGGAGCAAGGCTTAGTTACAAGGTCTGAAGTCCATCCATTGAGAAAGAACTTAGTACTGAAGTCCCTCTCCTTGACTATTAAGGTTTTTTTTTTTATGGAAAAGGTGAGGTAGAGGCCTTTTTCCTTATCTCTTACCCACAAGGCATCATAGATACAGAAGATACTCTAAATAATTACAGCAAAACTTCTCACTGTAAATATATATGAAATACAGATTTTACTAAAATTAGCTGGATCAAACCAGTTTAATGAGAGTTTTGTATGTCTAGTCTTCAGTGAGGGATGAAAACCTTTCTATTTTCAGAAATATAACATTATTTTTAGTATATATATGAAACCTTCAAAATACGTACTGTAACAATAATTTCTAACCCAGCACAAAAGATGAGCAAACACGAGGAAACATGAACAAATTAGCCCCTTGAAATATCATCTACACCAGGGTTATACTTTAGCAGCAAATCTCATCTTGCTTAAATTAAGCTGAGTCATGATGTTCAGTTCATGAGGTGTAAATTGGGTATTTAAAACTGTTCGGATGATTCATCACCAACAAATTACTAAAGTTAGATGAGACGAATCCAGACTGAATGCCTAAACTGAAAAGGTGGTATGCCCTCAACTCAACTCTTTTTTAATCCTGGGTATGTTTAAAATTTGTAGGCACTATATTTCCAACACTGACCTAGGGGAAAATTCCCCTAAGCACGAAGAGAAGCACCTCATCTGTGGTCATACATGGCATGCCACACCCATGACTACTTTAGAAATTCCAGCAAGGGTTTCTGTCCCTTCCTTAGCTTTGGAGTGATTATTTCCTGTTGGTTTAACTCCACAGCTTAACCCAAATTGTCCTAGATTTAGAGTGATATGGGTCAATGCACAGATTTTGCTGCCTGGAAAAGATCCGCAGTGAGAGAACAGAAAATATTAACTGTGAAGAAAGTTTTTTTAGCCTGTACATGATGCTTCATGTCTGCTACAGTAATTCCATATGATTGAAGCCAAGACAAAAAGAGTAACAATACAGCCAAGAATTTAGGTCACCTCCCTGTAAGAAAGTATTCAAAATGGTAACATTTCAGTAGGTGGGTTGGGGAGGGCTCCCAGCTCAGAAAGTTCCTGCTTGCCTGGTCATATGGTTGCTGTCCTAGGAGACCTTCCTTAGCAGAAAAGGGAATTCAAGGAAGGTAAAAGCTCATACCACTGACCTACTGGTTAAAGCAGCAGCACCAATGCGTTTAGGCTTTTAAGAGAAAAGATGTAGCTGTCTAAATCCATTAGAGAGTTCAGACAGGGCATCCTGAGTATGAGGAAGCACCCGAAAGTGCATCAGCAAAGACACTGAAAGCCTGAATTTGATATGGTTTTCACACCGGTACTTTCTTAAGTGCCCTGCTCAGTTTGTAGTTGGAGAGATGTAATGCCCCAGTGACTGTACCAGCAGCCCAGGTATCCAGTGTGATCGTCGGGGATTTCTGGAGGTGCGGAGAAGTTAGAATTAAAATATGTTTATATTTAGTTTAAAAGTATAGTAAAATTAATTGTATTAACAATAAAACTGAATTCAGATGTAAAACACTTTAAGCTCTAATAAAGCTTAGATCTACTCAGCATTATTTCAGTATACTAGAAAGATTCTCCTACTCAGTGGTTTAAACAGAGCTACTTGGTAATTAGAAGAAAAACATTACATTTTCAAGGTCAACATGGACTTTATTAAAATAATTATTATGTCTTCAAATCCAGTAATGTATTACTTTTTTCCTGTAACATGATGCTGATACTGGTTTATGCTCTCTTTTCAGATATTGTTCAGAAATGTCTCTGTTTTCTTTCTTTCAGCTGAACTGGCAGGTACAGCATTTTTGTCATTTAACTATCATTGCTCATGGAAAATTCAGAAATGGATTGAAGGCTGAAAATATGAGACTGTTTTGTGTTCTAATCTATGAATAAAAAAAGTGGAGAAGATAATATGGACAGAACCCTAATAGTGAGAGGTCAGACTTCCAAAGATATTTTGGTGCCTGGAGATGGAGACAGATGACCAGTGGGAGTTTCAAAATCCCTCCTACAGATTAAATGTCTAACTCCTATTGACTTCAGGGTAAATGAGGCAGTAGCCCCTATAGGCACTTCCGATAATTTCACTAGCCATTTATCTGCATGTTAGACATCTAAGTATTAGCTCCAGGAGACAAGAAAAGATCCCTCAATTCACTAAATGTATCCACTTCTTTCATTTAGTAATCTGGCTAGTTTTAAATAAATTTCCTTCTTATGAGCAAATAAAGGGATGCCATATGTTTAAGACAGTTAAATACAATTAATTATACCAGTTTTATGCATTTAAATTGATTTTTAATTTCTACCCCAATGCATTTTGATACAAACCCCAAATAAAATGATCATTTAGGAAAGTGAAGTATTTTGTCATTTTTCTGAGATAATATGTATGTAAAATGTAGAAGTCTGAGCAAATTAGAATAGCTCTCACACTCTCATTGTGTATATTTATATGATAAAAAATAAAATACATTGAAATATATCAAGTATACATTGCACATATGGCTGCAAAGCAGCTTGTTAATTATTATGCCAGTCATTGAGAACATAGTTAATTCTCGAGTACAAATGCAAAGAAAATCTAAAATCAGCTATTTAATTCAATGTTTCCTTATCTCTGTTTTTAATCCTAATTGGAAGGTTATGAGCAGGTAAAGACTATCAAGAAACTGTAAGATATACCTCTCTGAAATACAGTCATAATATCTTAAATCTGTTTTTTCCAGAATAACAAGAAATGTTGCACCTTGTCCTCCTGTTTATTGACCCAGGTCTATGAAGATTTTTGTGCTTTAATCAATGCAAACATAACACAATGTAAGAGACATGTTTCCTGAGTTTATGATTACCCTTAACTCGGTTCCAGCGTATCACAGGTAACATTTGCTGGTAATAACCCATAATATTCAGAGTTTTCTAATTTCTGAGTAACACATCACAAGTAATAGCTGGGGCCTCTGAATACTTGAGTTTAAGTCCTTGATTTTCAGAACCCTCAACACATTTCTCCTCTGCATATATCTGGTAAATAAAATAGAGGAAAAGCAACTCTGCTTAAGGAATGGCCCAAATTTCATACTATCAAGTTGAAAAAGGCATATACATGATGCAGCTTTGTATGTATTATCACTATGTTCTGCAAAAACTTTTCTTTAAATTGCAAGGAATAAAGTAGATCAAATCATAATGTAAAATAGGAGATGAAAAGTAACATTCTCTTCTTTTCACTGATACTCAGGCCAAAACATTTTATCTCTTGGTTTTCTAAATCCTGTTGCATCTTGCTGAGGAAACTGGGAAGAGCAGAGATAGGCAGGGAGCTAAATTTTCTTATTGAGTGCATGAATAACAAGACCTGTGTGCGTAAGTTTTCTGCACCACTTGGAAAATTGCCTCCTACTGCATTTCCTTGATGCTTGAAAAATAACCTTTTTTATCTCTAAGGGTTATATAAGGCCTAAACTAATATTTAATGGTATGGAAACAGTAATGTGACATCCTTCCAGTAAATACAGCTTTGTGGTGTTCAGCATGTTTTACAGTAATGGTGTTACTTAGTCATTTATTGGTCTTGTGAGCAGCTGGAAAGAAAGAAATAAAAAACCCAAACAAAACTAAACAGGTACACTTAGAGGAACTGCTTTGTCTGAGAATTGAGAAATATGATCAATTTTGCTATCCAAACTTCTAGCCGAATATGGCAGGGTTTGCTTGGCTTGATTTCCTCCATGCCAGCTTTGGTTTCATGTATAAATGTGTGAGAGTTTATTTACCCTAAACCATTTCATTAGAACCAGTGGCTGACTCCAACATTTACTAATTTGCTGTATTTAATGATGAAGTCCTTGCTTCACCATGTTTGTTCCCCAGCAATCCCTGCTCCGTCTGCATAAGGGAGTGTGTACGCCACAAAAGGCCCTTTTGGCTTTCTCTGTGCTAACAGAAGAGAGATCTTCTGTTAGCAGAAGATTCTAACAGAAGAAAGATCTAAAGCTGTCCTCGCTGCCCAGGGTATCCATAGCCAGCAAACAGCTGCTCAATTCTTGGAACCTTCTGCTATTCTCGTTTTAATTTGGTGTTGCATCAGCCTGAAAGTGGAGGCAGGAGATCTCAGGGAGGCCTGGCAAAACTCCCAAGAGTTTGAAACACCTGAAGGAAGAAAGGGAGAACTCAGCTCTTTCCTGCACACAAACAGAGAGCAGAGTAAGTCTTAAACTGCAAGTCCTCTTCTCTGCTCAACAGCCTCCAGCATGATGAAAGCAAGGTTCTCTTCTCCCAGGCATAGCTGTTCAGGGGTTGACCACCTTTCCCAAGGCTTCTTCCAAGCAGGTTTCCATATCCATGACCTGCCACTGTGTGTTGGTGGGGGTTAGCCCACATCGCTGTAGCAGTCCTGGGATATGAGATGAGCTGTCTCAGGGAACCTGATGGACCTTCACCTCTTGAGGGTTTCCCTGAGGCTCTTGGGGCTCTCTGCTTCAAGAACTAGTGTTACTGTTGATGTGCCACTGCTGATGCACTGAGGGAAGATCTTCCCTCCATCAGCTCCCGGGCAATGTCTGTGATATGTGGCACAAATGGAACATAATGGTATCTCACCCATTTTAAAATAAGAGACCTACAACTCAAATTTTCTCTCTCATGTCTCACTGAAGAGCTTATATGTTAAAAGCACTTGCATAAAGTTACTGGAATACAAACCATGTGTTATTTATTATTTTCATGCTTGCAACAGTTTGACAGAAGACAAGAAGAAATGACAGTTGAAGAGAATTTAGAAAAGAGAAGAGGCACATTAAAAGATCATGAGGAACACTTTGTTGGCTTGTTCCTGCTTGTATACTGCCTTGATTAGATGAAATACATGTGTACATTTATTCCATACCAGAAATAAATTATGGTAATACATAATGCTTTTACACGTGCAACTTGGAGATAAAGTAACTACTCAGAAGTGAAAACATGAGCAATTATATAAACCATGTGTTTTACTGTCACCTGTTTTATGCTCTCCACTTGTGTTTCATGAAAAATGGCTATTGAAATGTTTTGAAAATATTTTGACAGCACTTAATGTGGAATTTTTTACCCCTACTCCTGCCCAGCACAAGATGTTAAAAACTGCAAGTTCAGGCAAAAGGGGAGTCAGGTCAGTGTATTATCTGACTCATAGAAGCTTTCTACCACAAAAGAAATGCCTCCAGGGCTTCTTATGTCTAGTATTATTAACTAATATTATGCTCCTCTGGAAAGGGTTTCAAAGAGGGGAAACACCTGCTGCATTTTACTTAGAAAACTTCTTTGAAAATTGTGGCATTCTTCATCTGTTCCATTTCAGGGATCCCCAGGCAGCTAGCTCTCTTTGGGTGAAGGCTTCTTGCAAAAAGAGAGAAAAAAAAGTCAATTCAATAAAGCTGGAGAGCTGGAGAGGTAACAATATGCAGGCTTCTGGGGACAGATCCTTCTTTGGAGTAAATTGCCTTAGCTCTTCCGGATTTACGACGGTTTAGACCAGCAAGGAGCTCCTCTTTGAGCACTATACTGCTCCCTTTGGGAATAAGAATAGACCATTTCAACATAGATATTGGAGGAGATGTACAATCTTTGCTTCTATTTATAAAGTGTAAAAAGAGGCAATCTCTTCAAATTGTGGGAGTTTATCTTGAAGTTTATATATGATATTCTTTCATAAATTGCTGTTGTAGCAAGAAATTGAAGCCATTTATCAGCAGGTATTGGAGATGTTACAATGATGCATTATGATACATTTAGCTACCAATATTTAGCTATCAATATGATACATTTATCATCAATATCTAGCCAATACTACCAAGGATTTAGCAGGAAAGGTTAGATGAAAATACTCTGATGTATCATTAGGGAGACAGAGTGTCTGGAATGAAAGACTCAAGTATCATTTATATTTCTTCTGCTACTCGGTCCCAAAATTGCATCACTGCAGACCAGGGGGAATAGTTAGAATGTGTCTTCCCTTCACAGGTAGGAAGTTTTGCCTCCTTACACAGAAGTTTGCACAGTTCTAATTCCTGAAATTACCAACATCCAGGTGAAAGTCATGATCTAATTTAAAAGAATGTGATTTGAGCATACACAGCCTATTTTATTACTAATGTTACTAATTATGGTCAGACAATTACATTTTGATGTTTTTCTTCCCAGCCAATTTTCAGAAGTATCAATGACCATAAAAGTAAGTTAATAAAGAAATTAGCACTCCAAATCCTGAGCACAGAACACTCAAAAAGAGGCGCTCAAACAAATGTCTGAATATGTTGGATAAAATGGATTTGTGTAGGCTGCTTGTCATATGAGCAGTCATTTCTCTCACAAGACAGATGAAATAGAGAATCTTAGAATCAGATTGGTTTGGCTTGGAACAGACATTTAAAGGTCATTTAATCCAGTCAGCAATGGACAGGGACACCTTCAACTAGATCAGTGTGATCAGAGCCTTGTCCAACTTGAACTTGAAGGCTCCCAGGGATGGGCCATCTACCCATCTATTTCCTCTTTCACATTTTTCTCAGCATTTCAGCTCATGGGTGAATAGTAAGCTATTGAGAACAGCTAGCTATCCATGAGTATATAATTTTGTAATTGAGTACTGGATAGCAAAAAGCAGGCAGCCATGGGTAGAAGTTGCAAATAGCACTCCTGCTCTGTGGAAATGAACAGTCCAGTTTAGCAAGAACAGTCATAGAAAGAAATGGCTCCTTGTAAGAGACTGGAGAAAATGGTTATTGGCTCAAAACAATGGGAGTGTGTGTGTGGGCGTGGGTGTGCATGTGTCTCTGGAGAGGTGTGGGAGGTAGGGCTGGGCAGGTTCTTTGAAGGCGGAATGGTGCACTGCTCCACGCCCCACACCTCTGGATCCTCTAGTCCAGCCAAGAATGGCTGTCAGTCACTGGCACAGTTGAAGCAATGCCCCACCCCCTGCCCCAGGAGCCCAAATCTGGGGGTGGCGGGTGGCCGGAGCAGATTGAAATCCATTGCACAGAAATGCACATGGCCCCCTTGCTATTGTCCCTGGATTTTATGGCAACTAAGACCATGCTAAGTTAAAGGTGGTAGCTACATCCTTCTTTTCTCTCTCTTTTTTGCCTTTCTCCTTTTCTTTTTCTAATTTCCTCTTCTTGAAATCTAAGCAATTTAAGGTTGGATGGGTTAGAGTTTGCCACATCAGTGTTTTGTGAAATGCTTTATTTTGATTGAATGTTTGCTTTAAATTTTGCTTCATTCTGGATCTTCTGAAGTTTGCCACTAAAGTTTGTTTTTTAACCTCCTGAGAACTTTTGTTGAGTTGTCCTTTGTGCCACCTCAGGGAAAAGTAGTACCTTAAGCCGCTTTTAAATAAAGCACTAAGTGAGGTCTGGGGCCTTACACCCCTCACTACAAGAAAGCCATTGAGATGCTAGAGCATGTCCAGAGAAGAGCAACAATTCTGGTGAAGGGTCTTGACAATAAGTTACATGAGAAGCAGCTGCAAGACCTGGGTTTGTTAAGCCTGGAGAAGAGGAAGCTCAGGGGAGACTTTACTGCTCTCTACAACTACCTGAAAGGAGACTGTTCCAGGTGGGTCAGCTTTTCCTCCCAAGTAACAAGCAACAGAACCAGAGGAAATAAGCTTCAAGTTGAACCAGGGGAGGTTTAGATCAGATATCAGGAAAAATTTCTTCACTGGAAGGGTTGTCAAGCATTGGAACAGGCTGCACAGGAAGTGTTCAAAAATCATGTAGATGTGTTTAGGGACATGATTTGGAGGTGGACCTGTTAGGTTAATGATTCAACTCGATGATCTTAGAGGTCTTTTCTGATCTTCATGATTCAATGATTCTCTGATTCTATGTCTCACTTTTGCGTACACATGTCAAGACTGCAGCAGATTATTTGGTGATTCAACTGCATCTCACTGAAGATAGTAAAAACATTCATGTTCACATTAATGCTTGTCCCCAGTATCATTCAGCATCCCTAACAGCCACTCAACAACGTCACACATCACACGATTCCCAGAACAGCAACTCTGAAACAGGTTTTCTACTATGTATTTTCAGTTAATCATGCTGAAGAGAACAGAATGTGTTTTCAGTAAATTCATTCAGGGTCCTCCAAAATCTCTGTTGTCTCACAGTCTCTTTGAGCACCTCACTTTGATTACATGCAGATTTATTAATGAACAATGCATGGACAGTAATTTTCTGTTATTATGCCATCATATTTTTTGGCATAATAAATACTTTACTTGCTCTGGAATACTGTCCTCTGTTCTGCTTGCTGAATCTAAGAGACACGTTTGCAGAATTACTCTAGGTCTATACTGCACCAGAGAAAAAAGAGCTGAAGACAGCCCAGAGCAGGGACCCCAGCACTGAATTTTTCTCCCAGCCTCAGGTAATACATTGTGCCCGCATGTGTTCAGACTGAGCCTTTCACTGCACTCAAGGTAGACTGGGCTGCAGCTGAATCCTACCTTGTGCCATTATCAAAGTCCAGTCTTATGTTCAAACAATGGAAAGGTGAAGTAGATTGGGCTCAAGCGCAAAGTTGGACATGGGACTCAATGTGGCAGTGTGGGAATGGCCCCAGAAGACCTGGAGAATGAAAATCATTAGAAGAAAAAGCAGATAGTTGCAGGCATGGAAAAAACTCACATACAGATAAAGGATCAATGGATTTGATTTTCTATGACAAAAAAAGGATGTGAGAAAAATATTTAAAATAACAAATAACATGTAGAAGATACTTTCCTTTCTGTCTTACAACACAAATGCTATAAGGCACAGAAATGAGAAGACAGCACACTCAGAATGGTGAAAGGTTAGTTTTCACCTGGCCATTAGCTAAACAGTCGATGTCACAGCATATCAGTGAAAGCAGGAACAGCAGTATTCAGAGGAACAGTTAGCTTCTGCTGTGAAAAACTGAATGCTATGTGGAGACTCCAAAGAGCTTTGGAACACATAAATTTTGAGCTTTGAGGATTAAGCTAGTCTCCAGATACCAGACACCAACAGTTAATTCACAAGTTACTTTCACAAGGGATATATGAGCCCACATTTTCCTCCTGTTCATACTACCTTCCAAAGCAGGTGCCACTGTGGAGAGGGGACCCTGGTCTAGACTGCTGGTCATGATCATAATAGTTGCACTGCTTGTCTCCTAGTTTAAATTGTTTTTAAACATTGAAAAGGAGTGCTAGTTTAGTAGTAATTTTTAAAAAGGACAAACTGTAGTAGCTGAACATATCAGTCCAGAAGAAAACTGACTAGGGGTATGTTTAATCATGATTTATTACATGTACTTGCAAAGTACCTGTATTTAGTGCAACATCAGTTCACTGTAGAAACTAGATGTCCAATGCTTTAAAACTTCATTCAAGAAAAGAAGCTCTTTATGCCACCAGAGATTGATCCCACAGATGAAAATTGTCGAATCAGGCTGAAAAATCTCACATAAGGTTTTATGTTGACCTGACACTTGGTAGAGGAGTATTTTGATGAAATGGCAAGGCTCAGTCTTCTTATGTTGGTTAAAAAATTTCAGGAAATAGGAACTAAGCGAGAGAGCTGCAGCAGATGCCAGAGAGTATATTCCAGGAGCATGATGTAGCTTCCCTGCACTTGCATCCTGGGCTCTCATAAAAAGAAAGTGCAGGGAAAGCAGTGACATGGATTTGTCATACAGTCAGGGTGTGAACGTACAAAGTGTCCTTAGGTCTGCCTGCTTAGACAGAGCTGTTACCTTTTCACCAATAATCAAACCTCATATTTAAATGGGTGCTATCAACCATGGGCAAGTCTGTGAGCCAGGATGAGAGTCACCATCCCTGTGGTGTTGACAGAGCAAAATGAATTCAGTTTGATATTCTCCTATGATAGCCTTGTTTTTGAGTTAAGATAAGGATTGACACTATTTTAAGAGAACTTCTGATCAGATTAAATTGTTTTTAGCATAATTGGGAAAGCACTAATGAAAAAGGGGAGGCAAAAAAGCCAACAGATCCTCAGAGGGCTGCACACTAGGATTTAGTTAGAAGAATTTAAATCAGTAATGAACAATTCAGGTTTGCGGCACACATCTCTCAACGATATATTAAAACATCACGATCTCCAGTCTGAATTCTTTTTTGTTACAAGGCAAATTAAAATTATGTCTGCTTTTTTTTTTTTTTTTAAAGGGCAATTAATTCAGAGATTTACATAGATGTGCGTTAATAGGGTTTGTTCTAACAGATAATTTTGTACCATTTTCTGGAATCTTAAAATTCTTGGGTTGATTCTGTCATGGAAAGTAGGCCATAAAGCACAGCTATATAGTTACGGTCTCCTTTTCTTGCAGAGTAGGATAACCATTTGTGTGAACTGTACTCTCTGATCCAACTAAATACCATTGATACAAATACAGTTCAGGCACCTTTAAATATGTGTTTCGTAAAATTCACAGCTTTCTACTTTTAAGATTTTGTTCCCCTTTTTCGCAGTCCAGAAGAGAATACACATCCAATTTTAGTAAAATAATCTTTTGGTACATCTACAGGGACCATTTCTGATATAGAATTAAACTGTGGTGCAGGCAGAATCTTTTATTACATTTACATGACCCCATAAAGATAACTTTAATAGTTCCCCATAGAGCAAAGCCCTCCTTAATTTTGTTAATTATTTTCCCCCGGTTATGCTTAGCTATGTCTTCTAATTCAGTATTGATCTTGATACTGAGATCTGTCAAATACTTAGCAATCTACTTAAACCCCCATCTGGGAAAAGAGTTTAAGGGACAGATCCTAGACAGAGCCGATGCTTTAGAGATGCACCAATAATTTTAACCAGAAATCCTTATTTTCTGAATTTTTTTTCTTTTTTTCTTTTTTTCCCCTTAATTTTTTTTTCTTTTCTCTTTCTTTTTCTTTTTTTTTTTTTTTTTTTTTTCTTTTCGCCTCATCTTTCCAGCAGGAATTTATTCCCGGCCGAANTACTGGTAAATGAGACCATATTACATTACAAAAATAGAGAAGTATTGAGCATGATTTCTGTCTAGAGCTTCTAAAATTGCTTGTCACTAATTGGCTCCTGAGTCTATAACTGGCAATAGAGATGATAGACTCCACATCCCCACAAAAGAGATAGTCACAACGGAAGAGCCCATCCCACTCCATCTGGTTTGGCTGGCCCTCAGGGAAGAATGAACAGAGATCCCTCGCAAAACAGAAATCAAACATTTGTATAACTGATGAACTGATAGTCTCATCTCATGCCTGGAGTTCCTATTGCCTAAGGCATTTTTTTTAATTACATCAGGAGTGCATTTTCAAAGCAAATTTTCTGACCATCACCACTTGCCTTGCTTCACATTACAGGGTAGTAGTGAAGTGCACAGACTGGATTTCCTTGGGATTAATAAACCACAGAAGATGTATGCCAATTGCTAACAAGCATTCCATCCATGTGAGCCTAGGATGTCATCATCCCTAAAACATGTTCAGTTTAGAAGCAGGTTCTTCAACACTGTTTCATGCTGAGGGTCTGTTCTTGCTTTACCGCTTGTTAATGTGATGCCTTAATATTATTTCTGGTTTTTTACTCTTCATGCATCTGTAACTTGGTGTTCTGTGCTTCTTACAAAGTGCTAAAATCCTCTGTTCCCAGCACCTTTAGCCAAAACAAAGCTCCCTGAATACAGATTCAAGGACATATTTGTTGCCCTAGAGCCCGAAAATATGTAAACTACTGTGAGATTGGGGGAGTGGGCCTGGGGTGGTTAACATCATCGCCTAAGGATATGACTGGAGAATTAGGGCCAATATGCTAATAGGACAGAACTTATAAAAGGTGATGGGCTCATGACCCAGTGTCCATTTTGGGCGTAGTCCCCAAGGGGGACTTTGCTTACCGAAATGTACCTTGAAGACCTTGAATAAATTTGTCCACATTTTGTACTCCTAATTTCTCTTGTCTTCTGTTTCAGGTAGCCTGCATTTAGGCATCAAATGGAAGTGTACCTTTAGAGATGGATTCTGCCATTCTGGTGCTTGTTTGTTAATTAGGGTAAGTAGCTCTCACTTATCCCTATATTTATGTTAAAATCCAAGGGCATTCTGCCATCCACTCTCCTATCCCACCACCCATCCTATCTATGGTATCTCATTATGCACAGCAGCAAATATCCCAAAGAGAGGTACAGACTTATTCATTTCATTTAGTTTGAGCTTTTGAAATTCTGATCTGATTATGAGAACATAATGCTATAATTAAAAAAACCCCTCAAAACCAAAAAACAAACAAACAAAAAAAAAACCACAAAAGAAGTTGTTGGCCATACTTTAGCAGGTAAATCAGAGGTATGAACAGATGTATATTCTTGATTTTTTTCATACTGTGTGAGTTGGCATAGAAGCATTTCAGAGCCCTTTGTGCTCCCAAGAACAGTGTAAGTGTTCCCTACTACCACTGCCACTTCCAGGTGATGCCATGCCAACCCCTGGCTTACCTATGCAATGCTTTAGGTATTTTCTTCCTCCACTGATTCTAGTTTAAAGGCCTCTCAGTCAGTCCCTCCGGCTTACGCACAAAGATGTCTTTTCCCCATCAGGACAGGTGAGTCCTGTCAGGCCTCATTCCTGTCACGTCATACCAATTTTAGCATATTTTTTGCATGTGTTTAATCCTATGAGCTGTTCACACACAGGTACCCATATATTTTTTAATCCGGTAACGTCAGAAATACAGAGACTGTATTCATATTATTTTTACCTACTTCAGACCAGCCCTTCTTCACACATAAGACAACATATCAGCTTGGCAGTGCATATAAAAAATCATCTATCCTGTGTTAATCCATTCACCTTTTTTCACAAACTGTTCAGGCAGAAATCCCCTCACATGCTTAAAGTTGGAATGCTGGTGATTTTCAAAGTAGGGATGTGTTGTGCTGGAAGAAAAAATTAATCTACCAACTGACAACACTGCAGAATTAAATATGGGATTGGTATTTCCCACACAGAATCAGTTTTGCTCTATATTTTTCATCTGCCCTTGAATAAGTACCACTAATATCAAAAGAAAAAAAGTGGAGCATTGTCGTTGAAACAATAGTTTAGGCAGGTCTATCTGTTTCTTAACTCACTTGGAGCAAGTGTTTGGAAGAAACACATATCATAGAGTGTAAATTACTAAGGAGAAGGAATTAAAGGATCGTAAGGGGAGGCAAGGTTAATTCTTATTTTGCATTAAACAACTGTATGGAAGCTATGGATATTACTAATTCTTTTTTGTAACATTAATGGCATTGTATTTAAAAGAAGAGGATGAAAAAGCTCTAAGGATTATAAACTCTAAGTGACATAAATGTGTTAGGTTTCATAAAGAAATTACTTAGGGCATGGGTTTACACTGGAGGTAGGTATCCAGGTACTTTTGTGATGCAAATAAAGCTGGTGGGACAATCTTCATGTGAGCTCAGTTGCAGAGCAGAGATTACAAGGTAAATTTTCATAAAGGGGTTATAATGAAGACCAAATCTGAAGCAAAGATGCTGTAATTGAAATACCCTCTGTAGGCATTTCTAAAATTCCACATCCTGTGATTATAACTTATGTAAAAGTTCCTGATAAAATCAAATATACACTTAATTATACTGAGACAAGTGTAAATATTACTTCCCATCAGAAATTCCTCCTTCTTTCTCTCTGTTTAGAAAAATGGAAATTATACACTTGAGAACTACATAACAAGTCTTGGTATGGTAAAATAATACATTTATTGTATTTCTCTAAGTAGGGTGAAGCTGCACATGTAACAATGTGGAAAATATTCCCAAGAGAAATCTAAACATCTCTTTTTACATAAAATAAAGGATTTTAACCATTTTTATTTGCTGTAAATCAGTGCCCATGCACTCACATCTTGCCCTTGCATTCTGAACTACTCAGGAAGAACTTTTTGTATATGATTTCACACCAATATAGCACTTTTACCCTTATTTAAATTGTGTAAGCAAATAGTTTCTAATAATGCCTTTCTCCTCTTCATTCAAGACAACAGTTACTGAAATCAAGAAAAACAACAGCAGCTGACAGCTTCAATTTAGCAAACAAGTAATTTTTTTAAAGGAAAAGTTAGCTTCCCATGCTTGAACTCTACCACTGGTTCAACCATAGTCCACTTGAGTGTATGTAGATACAGAAATCAGAGTGATTTCATACTCATGTGAATGGACTTATGCATGTACCTAAGCAGGGTTGAAACATCCTTAAAATGTGTTTTTCTAGAGTTGCATATAAGTACCATAAACCTCCTCCTTCTCATTGGTATTTCTGTTTTTTGGAAAATAGTAATTAATTACTAACTATGTGGGAACCTAAACAGAGCATTACTGCAGGTTTTATTATAGCAAAAGCAGGCTTGTATGAAAACCTTCTAATTCATTCCTTCCCCAGCTCTGTTGCAACAGACTGGCAATACAGCAGGATCTCCTATTCCCAGACTGCTGCCTTTGTGACGCTTTATGTGGAAAGCCATCAGAAAGCACTGGCTGATTAGTCCACCAAGCGCTCTCTTTAATATAGTTTTACCTGGCATTGGACAGTGAATTCCTTTTTTTCTAATGCATCTCTGCAGCCAATTTGGTTTAGCTGTCTTGAATACTGTGTTTTTTCATTTGTAGAAATAGGGCAACAACATTTTCTTATAACATGTCCTTACTCTTTCAGCCTGCTCTGCAGCTTGAATGACACTTAGAGGGATGATCCAGAAGACAGCTATTTCTGTTTTAAAAAAAACTGGGATGATGACACCGTGATATTATCAGGTTTGAACATGTACAAAAAGCAGTGCCAAAGGTCATTGACCAACAGTATCTCCAAAATTCCGTAGAGATTGGTTGGAGGGCTTTTTGTCCCCTGGACATCTGTAGTGATTTTACTACGTAACAGTACTTGGCAGTATTTTTTTCATATACTCTAAAAACTTTAAAAAAATTGGCCATGGAATTGATAGTATATGTGGTTTTGATCGCAAAATCTTGCTCAGGAAAGTTTACCTATGCTGTCCTTGTACAAGGAAAGCCTGGAGATGTAGGAATGACACTAGAGAAAGGAACACAGGGTGCATGCAGTCAGACAGACTTCTCCCAAAAGATATCGTATCTGTGCAGGCAGGAAGAGAGGCTTTGGACTTTTGTTAGTTAGTGACACCATGGTTTCTAATGCAGAAAGATTTACTGAACTAGTTATACCATTGTCTTTAAGAACCAGTTCCTTGGGCTATTTGCATGCTAGATAACAAGATGAAATCATGGTTAAGGAAATCACAAAAAATTGTCAAGCATTTCTCCAATATCTTGCATTTTCTGTCTACAGATGTTTTTAAGATCATCATGCTTGGTTGACGTCAAAGCAATTTACAGCAGCTTTGCCCAGTTTATGGACTCACTCAGTTACTTTCCCATTTCTATATAAATATCACACTTTTCATTGGTACTGTGTGCATAAATCAGACTCACTAAAAGGACTTGGTATTATGAAAATCCAGATATATGAGCAATTTCAATCTTGACGATTTTAGTAGACTTATATCAAAGCAAGGGAAAATCAGAATTTGGATGTTCATACTTCAAGTTATACCTGATGAGCAATTGACACTTCAGATGTATTCAAAAGTCTTCCTGAAAGTGGAAAAATATTTTTGGCCAGCTTATATGCAGGCAAAACAGAAGCATTTGCATGGATTTTGTGATATGCTACATAAACTAGTGAACAATGCTGTTCTCCAGCTTTCAGAAACCAGGGGTGCTTCATATTTTACATACAAATGACATGGTACCAGTGCACATTTCATTTTTTGAAGGATATATTTTCTGTTCAATGTCTGTCCCATTTTATGCAGCACAAAATCTCTGTAAATATTTGATGTTCTCTATTGTTCACTGTGTCTTTTCATGTTAGTATACTACACATCCTGGATATGAGAGACTCTCATCAGGAATTATATATAGATTCCAGCATTAATTAAAACAGCTATATAGTAAAGAGCCTTTGTTTTGTAACTGTGTTAGTAAGTTTTGTTATGTCTACTTATATTTTTATTTATCTTTTAAATAAAATTACAGTTACTTTAAGGTAAAATGTGGAACAGGTAAGTATTAGTTTCATTAAAAACTCCATACCCCACCTTATCACAGAAATTCAGCACCCCCCAAATTATTGTTACAGCTACTATTATTATTTTCTACATCTGCAAAGACCTAATCAAATAATCTGGAGAAAGCACATCTGGAAGATTGTGAATAAGAAAGAAGCTTCAGCAAATAAAATATCCAAGGACAAAAGTAATCTTAATAAATGTATGTGAGCTTTTGCTAGCATGTCAGATTCTGGTAAAATATGCTGTGGAATTTTACTGGAAATGTCAAGAAAAATGTATGCTTCCCCCTCATGGTATAATACAAAATGTTAAGGAAAAATATACTTGTTGGAGTCTTATAAAGACAGGTATAGTTGTGTTAAAGAAAAATTAGTGTTTATTAATGACCAGTGGAATTATCTTCAGTTAACTGGTTTGTTGTTCTTGTGTGGTGGAGATCTTTTTTCTCTTTGTTGGTTGGCTTTTTAGTTTTCACTGGTCCCAAATAGCTTTGTTCTATTTGTATAGTGGTGGCTGAAGTTATTGTAACAGGTTCCTACTCATTGTAAGTAGAAGCTGAGCTGGAACTGAAAGCATGCTCACTGATTGATTGCCTGTCTGCAGGCAGTGGACAGAATCTGTGATTCTTTTCAAGTTCAGAAAGATTTAAAAAAAACAAATCTAGAAGGTCTAATTTTTCCAATTAACACTGTAGAAGAAGAGTCCACTTTTACTGAATTGATCAAAATATTGTAATGATACAGTTTTAAATTAGGTAACTTGAAGTTGATGTCAGATTATGATCTTGGCTTTACTGGTGCAAATCTAAAAGAGTTTCGTTTATGTCCAGGGAGTTGCTTCATTGAGGGGTGAGCTCATTAGCAGAACCAAAGGAGCTAAAGACAAAATAAATACATCATTGTAAGATACAATTTAAAGTGTATCTTTTATTCTAAATACAATATTCCACAGCAGAATAATTGAAAACTGTATTTGTTCCTTGTTTCCTCTAATTACTTCAGCTGTGTCATGTATTGCACTAAATAGTAATTTTGCACATGCCATGGACCTGATTCTAATCTCACAGATACCTACAATGGAAGTGCAAAATCAGGCTCTGAATATGTGGAGCTCAGCATATCCAAAACAAAGATTAATAAAGAAGACTATAAAAAACACCACCCTAAGATCTAGTCTTAACTTTAACAATGTTATAGAATAAAAATTGAGATTAACTGCCTTTTTTTTTTTTTTTCATACATTTGGTTTAATTCAGCTAGATGAAGAGATGCAGCTAGGTATCTCTTCAGGTGGAATTGAATTGAATGCATGACAGCAATTCATGGAATTCGATGGAATAGATAGAGGAAAACACAGGTATAGGAAAAAGACCACAGCATGAGGAAAGTAAGCATGAGAAAAATCTGTATTCAAAGATCTGCATAGTGGCTGATTGTGCTTCAGACCAAAATATTTACTCAGTTTCAGATCTGCCTTAGTTTTTAAGTTGGGGCTCAAATACTTGAAATAATTTTCCTTTCACATACTTCACTAAGGCAAAATTTTACAATAAAAATAAAAATAAAAATAAAAATAAAAATAAAAATAAAAATAAAAATAAAAATAACCCCCCCAATAATACAACTTAACCTAAGAATATAATATGTCATATTCAAGAATATGATCTAACAGCTATGTTCACTGAAAATCCCAGCCTTCATGGAACCACTGATAGACCAGGTCTCATGTCAGACCAGTAATTTTTGTATTCAAGCCAAAATTCTTTGAAATGTTTTGAAGCCTTTAACTTAACTCTGCTGAGCAAGGCCAGTCAGATTTCTGACTTTTTTTACTAAAAAGAAAATTGAAAAAGACCTGAAACATTAAAGTAATGGCTTGATTCTTCTCTGTATGAGGCCAGCCTTGAATGCATAGATTTTTTTTCTGATATTGTATTAAACCAGTTCTGAACAACTAAAGAAAGTTGTCATTTACGTTGATCTGTAAAAAAACCCTCTTTTGTTACATGATCTGTGTAAGTAGCTTTTCTGTTTGCTATTGTATTGGGATAATAAACCTCTAAAGGAGGCAAAGTCTGCTTTTCCATGCAAGTGCCCAGCTCCTATTGAAGCCATGTCAGCTCCAGAGATCATTATAGGTGTGAAACTGCTGATTCTTAACAATGGGATAGATTAGTGGCAAGGATTACACAGACCTAGCAATTGAAAGTAGTCCTCAAGGAAGAACATGGTCAGAAGTGGGCCATCTTCAAGAGTATGTTTTTCAGGTCTTGGGAAAAAGGTGGAGGAAAGCAACATTCCACACCAAAGGGAATTTTACTTTTTTAAAATTAATTTTAAAGCACTATGAAATCTGTTCTTCCATCAGATACTGATACATGACTGTGCCTAAGTGCCCCCGGCTTAGGGCACAGTTCTGTGCTCAGCACTCTACAAGCACAGAGTCAAGGACGAGGCCTCTGACCCAAAGCACAGACTTCGGGAGTAACAACATGGGACAACAGCTCCACACAGATGGAGCCAAGGAAACACAGGGAATCAAGAAGACCTACTGGCATCTTTCTGGACTGGCAGGGGCTGGCATGTCCAACTCCTAAACAGTGTTTTCCGGATGGTAGGGAGAGATTGGGGGGATCAGGGAGAGTTGGAGTACGTTCTGCAAATGACTAGGGCACACTGGGAAGCCCAAGAGAGCACAAAGATGCTTCCTTTAAAAACTAAGAAGTGAATAATGAAAAGTGGCACCAGCGGCTATTCAGGGAAATATCCATGTCTCAATGCAAAGATGAGAGCTAAGAGAACAATAGGGCTCTAAAGGACCTTGAGGATGAAGGAATAGCTCAGGTTCATTATAAGAAGAAAGAAGCAGTCAGGGCACAGCTGAAAGAGCAGAAGTGAGAAGAAAGTTACAGCAACCTTCTAAGTGACCTAAGGAATAAAAAGTGTCCAAGCAGCTTGAGAAGATTAAGTCACATTTTAAAAGTCTTTCCCTCCCACCCTCATCCCCTTTTGGTCAGTTTTACTCCTGACCAATCAATAATGCTGAAGGAGGTGACACAGAAATGAATTAAGCCAGAAGATTTATTAATCTCCTTCCTTGCAAGGTGCTCAGGTCTTGGCATAACATTCCCTTTTCAGCTCTCAAAGAAGGGAAATCATACCAAAGCCCACCAACCTTTTTCTCTGGAATTATCCTTGTGCAGTTACTGCAAGGCATGCCTTTGTACTAACTGCTTGTACACTCCTAAAACAGGAAGAGATCTTCTGGATGGTGTCAGCTTAAAGCAAATATGCAATGATATTTTAGAAAAGGATGAGGAAAGCTAGTGTGCATTTGAATAAACATGGAGAGTGTACAGGTCTGGGTGTACACAGGTGACAGGCAAGAGTGGCTGGACCCTGGTGACTTAAGATTTATTCTCACAATACCTGCTCTACCATTACATGAACAGTACAAATGCACTAACACAATAATAGGGAGAGAAAATGGACTGTCCTTTTAATCAACATTTCCACTACTATAATGATAAGTCAGAGGACCTCTTGCATCTTGTTTCTCTTTCTGGGGTTGTTTTATAGGAGGGACAAACACATGCATTTAGGTAAAACTAATCTGGTAATGCTAATAAAGAGTATCTAATCAACCATTTTACCTGTTAGTACAAATTTGCAGATAAAAAGTACCATGAAGACGGCAAGGCCTACTTTAGCCTTGTATCAGCTTATGATACCCTCACTTCCTACGTGTTAAGTACTTGTGTGGAAATTCTTCTCAGCTTTTCCTGGTCTGTCATGCCCTATAAAGGCACCAGCCATTTGTTTTTCTCCCCATTTATGTTTCCAACTGCCTTTTATTCCTACGGCAGAAGAAAAAGGACACAACACATGAAAACACAACCATTGAGCTGGAGACACAAAAGATTGACATCCCCCAAATAACTCATGTCAAATCTCAGGTCCAGGTCTGGTCCATCCGTAAGTCTGTGTGTTTTCTGCTCAAAGCCTCTTATACTACCAACACCCTGGAGTCTTGTGCAACCTTCAGTCATCAGGACAGACTTTATATCTGGTGAGAATTCCCTGCCAGTAGAGGAAGCTGTATGCAGGCTGAGACATAGCATCAGCCCAGCTCTGTTGGATGGGTGCAGTGAGAAACAAAAGGCCAAATTCACACTGCATGCTGTTTTGCAGAACATGGAAACATAGCACATGGATAAAATATGGTTGGGGTTATAGATTTCAGTGTCTGAAATAGTTCAGTATCTTGATTGTTCTAGGTTTCTGTTTACCAAGAAGAGCAGACTAAAGAAAACTGGATAATCTAAGGCAGTATGGTTGTTTACCTGACCCAGCATTCAACAAAACATGCAATTTGGCTGTACAGAGAATAATTTCTCTTCCTTATTTTCTTAATTTCTCTTCCTTTTTTCCTTGAGGCCTAGCATGAAACCAAATGTTAAGTAAGGATAGGTAACTATTGCAAGAGAGGTGGGAGGATGATTAGTTCAATCCACGTGTTCTGTGTGGGGAAGCAAATCTCTGCCATGTCAGACTTCTCACTTTTCAGACCTGAATACAGAAAAAACTATATCACCTATTTTCATTTATATGTGTTTATTTGTCGGCTGTGGGAAAAAGAGATGGAGGCAGGAGGCTTATCCAATAGAGTCGTTTGACAGCTCTACTTGGGGAAGAAGGATTTATCGAGGGGTTCAACACCACACCCCCAGCCTCACAAACTGCCAGTCCCACATAAAGGTGGGGATGCTCCAGGACAGGTTTACTCCTCCCCTTTCTCTTCCTCCGCTTCAGGATTTTAATTCTCCTGGGCATCCAGTAACCCTGCAAAGAAAGACAATACCAGCACATGTCCGCACTGATCGGTAAATTCAATTTGACGAAATAAATAAATAAAATCAACTGTCATTAGCTTCCATTTTATTTAGGGGAAGGGGTCAAATTAAAAAAAAACCCTAAACGCTAATTGGAAACGGATACCGGAACGACCCAATGATGTTGGATTGCAGAGGGTTTTTTAATGCGTTAATACGATTCATTATTTCCAAAACCGACTTCAATGAGCCCGAGATATTACCTTATCTAATATATTTCTCTGTCCCAAGCAACCTTTTCAGGCACCGGCCGTGGGACCGGGCAGCTGGCGGGACGCCTCCTGCAGCGGCGCCCGCGCCGGCCGGCCCAGGGTCCCCCGTGCCCTCTGCTCGGTCGCCTCCTCTTTCCCCTCAGTTGTTGATTATTAGTATTTTCCTAGTTTTCCAAACTAATAAGTGCCACTATCAGGCAGTTGGAAGCTCTCTAAGGCTGCAGACTTTGCCGCTTGGCCTTAATTGATATTGAACGAGCTGCTGGTAGACGGGAACAGGGCCACTGCTGGATAATTTGCAGTTTAATCAGCGTTTGTAATGAGAGCTGCTGATTAGGGCTGTTGGAAATAAAAGAGAGTTACAAGGAACGTCTGTCAGAGTCCGGTGATAATTCAGGACTAATTGTGGTGATTAGCGCAAACTGGATGACTTTGGGCTTTGCTAATGCAAAGAGAAACGTGCCGGCTCCAGCCGGGGACCCGTCGGAGATCCGCGCCCGAGCTGCGGGAAACTCGCCTTGAGCCATTTGCCTGCAGAGAAGCCCCGGGCCGGGCCGGGCGCCCCGCAGCCGCTCGACCCACGCAAACTGCTGGGCGGTGGCTCCTGCGGCGGGGCCTCTCCGCCTTCGAGGGAAGGGGGAGGGTGGTAGGGAGAGAAAATGCTTATAAAGTGCCGGAGTCCTCATTACTGGAGACTTTCATAACTCTTTAATTCCTGTTTAATGGCAGCCATAAACACGGTAGTCATTTTGGAACAATGGTTAAAAATCACACGGTGCCATTATTGTCCATTAAAACAGTGTTTACAGTTCAGTGGCGGTTCAGGGGACTCGCAGTAATTCATATTAGCAAAAGGGGAAGATTTATACCTGAAGAGCTATTCGCTTCTGTTCTTCGTAGCGTAAGGCTTGTTGCGCAAATTGACCAAAAAAAAAAAAGTTAATATTTAATCGTGTGAATAGGGATTAAATAAGTAACTGGTGGATGCCCTGATTTCTACTTGATCAATAAATCATCAAGTACCTTAAGTGCTTTATACACTATCAAATTAAATGAAAAATTCTTTACCTACATCCCTTGTGTCAGCAGATAAAGCTAATGGTATTTTTCGGTTATGTTACAGTTTAGGTTTTTAACTG
>VZTX01005508.1:37034-47034 GCA_013400915.1 Pardalotus punctatus
GCGACCCCCAAAAATAAAAAAAAAAAAAAAAAAAAAAAAAAAAAAAAAGGGAAAAATGAAATTATGTAGGATCCGAAGGTATTTTTCAAAGTAAGAGCGTGCATTTTACGATCCCTCTCCCTCCATCTGCAGGAAGAGTGATAGTGCGGGGGAAGAAGCTATAACTGGAAATGTTGCCCTTTATCTTCTGTCAGCTCTCAGGACACTTGGCTGCTGCTGCTTCTCCGGCTGCGGCTGGTGTTTTTATGACACATGTCACCCACCTCGGGCAGCCGGAGCAGAAGGAAATTCCCTACAAAATAGCAATGGTTTCGAAAAAAAGGATCGCAACAAAATATTGAATAAATTCCCTTTTAATTTATTTGATCATTCCACATTACGGGGCTATGAATTGCTCAAATTTGATAACAAGTACTCAATTCAACTCATTATGTAAGTTAAATTAGACTTCGATAAAATTTCAGTGGCGCGCAGTGGTTCCTAGAATGAAATGTAATTTGCGCAAGAATTTGTTGTATCTGTCACAAATATTTCCAATTAGCGACCGTAATTATTTGATAGTTTCTGCAATTATGGCTTAAACGGGTGAATTTGGGACTGTGGAGGACCCTAATTGGCCTAAATTTGATATTTTGCATATTTGCATAATGAGGAAATTGGTAGAAAATTGTGTTCATTCATTTGTGAAAAATCCTATGAATTTTATGAATTTGAAAGCTCTGTTTGTGCAGACTGTGACTTTGCTTGCTGATCCCTGAGGAGCTGACGCTGAATGCCTGAATGGGCAGCGCGCCAACTTCTCCACCCGAAGGAGAGGCGGGGGGGGGGAGGGAGGGGAAAGGGGAGGGAGGAATGGAGGGAGGGGGAGATGCCGGCCGGTCGGCCGGCAGGAGCCGGGAGCCGCGGGCGCCAAGAACCCCTGGGGCCGCGCTGTCACCTCCTCCCAGTCCCGCTCACCCGGGAAGGGGTAATCGCGTGGGGAAGCGACTGCGGCGAGGGGGCGACGGCGGACAGGACGGAACGGACACGGGACTGGGATACTGATAAGTGTGCACTCGGTTAAATTAAATTGCCACAGCTTCTCCCTTCAGTAAAAGTGTTTGATCTATTGCGCTGTCAATTTAAAGTGTTTAAGGAGAAGCAAAAGCATAGATTTTAAGATGCTGGCCCAGCACCCATTCATCATGCATCAGGGACTTTAAGCCTCGCGTTTTGCTGTAGTTAACATCTCAACTCTCTGACACGGGAATCCAGGCAGGGGAACGGCTGCGGAGCCGGAGCCGGAGCTGGGTCCGGAAGTGCACGGGGCGGTGGGACCCCGGGCCAACTCTGCTCTCTCTGGTCGATGCCGGCCAGATGGGCGCCGCGAAGGGGGAGTTAGCGGTTGAAGGGAGGAGGGAAACGGCCCTGCTAGCAGGCGGGGGTGGTGGTGGGGCATCCTTGCTTTATTGGCTTCCTGGACCACCGCCGAAGAGAGGCAGTGCACTAGGTGACAGAGTTGGGAGATGACCTTTTCACTGCCGTTTTTCCTCTTTTTCCCTTTGGCCAGCTTTAAGAAGGTCCCGAAGGTCACCCTATGGACGGCTTTCCACCCGCTCCCTGGTTAGGGATCTCCTTTACCCCTGGTTTCCAGACTCTGGGCTGCACAGGCTGAGAAAAGATGCACAGGCTGAACTGCGGATGTAATATATTCCCCTGAAGAGTTTTACACACTCCGGCTCTCAACTGTGACTTCGGTTGGTTAGCACTCTCCCCATCAACATGGATGTGTATAATGTGAAGATGTAACAGGCTCTAAATGCTTAAGTGCTTTGTTTCACAGCACATTTTCAGTAAAGGTCAAAATAAATTCATCTCCCTTCAATGCAGCATTTGTGTTTGGATTCCAGAGCCATTAGCACAGGGGTTGGGGTGGAATTGCTATCAAATAATAAAATGCACCTGTGGGTGAACACGTGAACTAGCTTCTCACAGGCTGTTTTTTGATGGGCTGAAGATGATGCCATGTACACCACACGTCTCTATTTGGTATCTCTTTGATGTCACTCTTTAATCAAAGCATTGAACTCTTCCATGCCTCCACATCATTCGTCTGGAGGATGACAGGGGATAACAGTCCTGATTTGGAATGAACAGGGAATTTAATGATCCTGGCAGTGAGGGGGCTAGAAGGTTGAAGCTCTGAGTTTGAATGTTTTCTAAGTGATAGATTCACCCCACTCAAAACGTTTTTGAATACACCTGTCCTGTGGAGACAGACTGTGCTGGGCCAGTCTACCCATGTCTGCTGTGGATATTTTGACATCCCAAGCCATATTGATGTAGAGTTCAATTTATTTTGTCTTCCTCCAGATTTCATTAGTGCTTTTATCCTCTCATGTTGTGCTCCTTCCTCTTTTCGCTTCATAGTTCTTCCACTCCCTTCCCCACTGGCATCCCATGCTTTATACTTCTCCATAAATGTCCCTTTTCCTGTAAAAAACTCCTGTCCATATTCTGATGGCACCTGTGTTTCTGGAAGACCAAGTAACAAATGCAGGTGATTCCCAGAGGGCAGAAGAGACCCCAAACAGGTGAACAGGAAACTAGACAGATTACCAATTTTACCCAAAGACAAATTGGTGAATATTAAAATTGTGAGCCTATGTTGTGCTTAGGTCCAACACCACATCTGTTCTGGAAAATAAACACAAAAAAATGAGATCTCAATAAAGATGTTGGTTGCAGGATTCTTTAAGGGCACCTAACCTTTAAGCAAGTTTCTTTTACTTATAGTGAGCTTGGATATTACTTTCCTTTGAAACAGTATTTAGAAGAATCTCATTATACATAATTGAAATCAACTCTCCAAGAAATGCATTTCTTAAACCCTTAGATACCACAGATGCCCTGGACTGCAAGGTGAGCCTTGACACAGCATGGCACAGGTGACTCTGGGATACTAAAGGCTGATTTGGGTATCCTCAGCTTGTACCTCTCAACACAACTCTTCAAGCAACCACAGTTTTCTGGGTTTATCACGTAGAAATTCTTGCAGTGGTTCATAAGTGAAAATCTGACCTCCCAGAGCTCACATAGCCAGGCATGTCGATGCCCAGTGAGCAGGACCCTAACTTTCAGAAAGCTTCTTCTAGAACAGAGAAGAGAAGAAAATGTATGTAGAAAGAAACTCAAAAAAGTGCCTTATTTCAGTTACAGCTGTGGAAGAGAGTCTAAAATCAGCAAAAGGTGACATTTTTATTTCTAAGCTTTTAAAATATCATCATGTGCCTGCCTTATAATTTGTTATTTATGTTACCTCAGTTCTAGAGAACTGTTTAAGAAGTAAACTCATGTGCAAATTACCAAGCAGGTAAAGCTCATAGGAGCAATAAAAAAGTTGAGAAGATAAGGCTGTCCTACTGAAGTTCTCCATCTAAAGGTACAGTCTTCTTCCTTCCAAACCATATAGGGAGACAAACCTTGTGTACATACATGTACACAGCCATTTGGCCCTCAAACCTGAGAGCTGTTGCCAGATCTGTTTTTGCTCTGACACCATTCCCCAGGGCTAACCTGGGCGCACAGCAGTGCTGTGCATGGAAGCAGGAACAGGGTGCAATGGGGTGTAATGCAGACATGGTGGGACAGCGAAGTCTCCCCTCAAGGCATACACAGGTAGATCTGTTAAAACAATAAGAAAATGAGCACTCACACTATGTCTGTTTGAATCATAAAGCTACAAAGATGCTTTCTGTGTCTATCTAGTTAGAACTCTCTGAAATTGTGTGTGGTGCTCAAAATTGAAAATACATGCATACATTCATTTTAGATATTAATGACTGCATCCCCAGCTCTTCTCTATAAACTCTTTCCAAGTGTTTACAAAATCCTATTGTTATCAGGGAACTTCAGGTTGCCTCCAATTATGTGACTGTTCTGACCTGTGCAAGTCATAGTGAGACTGACAAAAGACAGCAGCATTCAACATCATAACTTCTCATAGCAGTTCTCTCCATCATGGCAGAAAACAGGGAAGCTTCATCAAACCATTTCCACTGTGGAAGGTGGAAGTGACTTGACCTCAAGGACAAGTATTCCTGGGCATCTCTGGAAGAGTTGCTGGGCAGCAGTACCTGCAGAAGAATAAATTACCGCTGAAACAAAATATTCTAGTACTGTCATTGCCACGTATAAATATTTGTTTTCAGCAAGCATATTCTGCATCTGATTAAATCAACAAATGGGGTAGAATGCTGCATCTGAATAAATCAACAAATGGGGTAGAAAAAGATGGAGATAACCAGGGTTTTGGTGGCCAAAAGGAGGTTGGAGATTGAATGAGGACAGCAGACTAAAAACTCTAGACAAACTGATGGAGGGAGGGATGAGGCAAACTAGTGGAGATAGCAGCTATTTTGCATAATCCTGCAAAATTAATCCAAATTCCATTTGATGGACGAGTATGTTGTAGTACTTCTTTTCTGCGCAAAGTGGCTCAATGCAACCACACAAAGGGGTCAATCTCACTATAATATATGACATAAAATATTTAGGCTGGACATGCCATATTTTCAAATCAGAAAAAATACACAGCAATGTTTTCTCTTGAATTTTCTCCTTAGTGTCCGTGTAGCACATTTGTAATAATCTCCTCCACCACACACAGAGGCATACTTCATACCAACTATGAAAAATCGTGTTAAACTTGAGCTATAGATAAGATTATCTATTTGTAGGGAATGTGACTGATGCTGTAACTTTCAAAAAAAGACATTTTTGAAAATCCTGGTAATATAGAATCTGCTTGAATTGAGATAAAAATAAAAGATAAAACATAAAATTTTAACAATACATTTACAACATTTCACTATTCACCTTTCCCTTTCCTGCGCTGGAAGGAAAGAAGAAAAGTATTCAATATTCTTTCAAAAAACCCACTTGACATCAGAATACCTTTATGTAGGGTCACACTATGATAAAATATAATTGTCATTGACAATTACAGTTCTTGTTTGGTGGGGGTGAGGCATTTCCTTCTCAAGTTTTGCCAAATAACCATTGTATTTACAATCCTGAGATGATATTCTTTCAGATATTTAATATTACTGGATGTTTTTACTTCTTACCAATAGTCCTAAAGGCAAACATCAGTCATTTAAATTCAATCGATTCTGAAACAAATTTCAATAAGAATATCTTGCAAATACATGTTGGCCTCATGCAGACTTTAGAATCTCTGGGTCCTCTTGTCACATGTCAGCAGTTTGTTTAAAAGGGTCTTGTTCATGCTTGCCAAATGACAAATATACGTGTAAGCCTTAGCCTCCATGAGGTGTTGCCTGGACATCTTCACTGGATGTGCCTTGTAAGCTTGAAGAGGATGACCTGGAGGCCTCCACCACCCACACTGACCCTGGAGGGCCAAAAGCCTACAGAAGTGGTGAAGGGGTAGATGGGCCTTCACCACGTTGCAGCAGAGTAGCTGTAGGTTTGTAATAGGGGTCTGTGTCTGTAGAATCTGTAGCAGATGACAGGAACAAGCTCAGGAAGATGTGACATACCCTAAGATCATTTGGAACTGGTCACACAAGGCAGAATCATATTCTTAAAATCAAAGTACCAGTTCAGGACCAGTGTTTGCCGGTCACTTGCTTGTCCCAAAGGACTTATTAGTATTGACCGTACCCCAGGAGTAAGTACCATACGCATGGGTATCCCTTAGCTTTGCCCTTTAACTTTTCTCCAGACTGCGATGGGTAACAATGTATGGGAAACAGTTGTAGTTCCAGAGATTTCCTCTCTTACTCTTCTTAATTTCAAGAAAGAGGTCTCTTGGATGCGAGAAAGTAAGAGGTGACTGACTGTTCAACTCTTTGTTCTAGGGGAACAAGAGCACCTGGTGGTATGTTCCACTCAGCTTCCCCTGAGTCTTTCCTTAGCTGCTGAAGAGGTGGAGCGCCCAACATTCCAGTGGGGTTGTGACTGTGGAATGCAGATCTCCCCATTTCCCGGCAGGGCAGGCTGCTTCCAAAGGACAGGTGAGCATGGCAAGCAATAACTGGCCTCTCTGTCCAGAGCCAGGGAGATTACCAGGGTGTTAGAGCACACCTCTTGATTTCTACTGTCATGTCTTGAGCAATATGTCTTCTTGTCCGTTTAATATAGGAAATAAAAGGTGTTGCAGAAACAATGAATTACTTACATCATGAAGTTTTTGGCTGAAAATGTTTGGATATGTGATCAGTTGGTCTAAATGAACTCTCTTGCTTGCCTTCTTCTGCAGATGCCTAAGTGGTGGCAGCTCCACCCACCATTTGCACTCTGTATGGCTCCTTCCCTGAAATGAAATTAATGGAAACTGCTTGAGGCTCAGCATTTCTGAAAAATCAGGCTCAACTGTGGATGCTGCAGCCAAACTTTATTGGACTACTATTTTAAATGTATTAGTGCTGGATTTTACTCAAATTTATTAACATGATGACAAAAATATCTGTGTTATGGAAAAAAAAAGTAGGGAATGAAGCTCCACCACTCAATTGGCTTGATTCATTTTCCTTTACTATCTCTTGCAGCCCATCTGCTGAAAGGTGAAGCCAAAATGTTTTAGAATTATGTTTTCATAGGGAATTCTCTGTTAATTAGTTATCTCTCTCTGCCATGTGTAGCAACGGATGAAATCAGCTACAGTAATTTCATGAAAGGCAATGTTGGACTGCTTGTTTGTATCAGCATGACTACTTTCTTACACACAGCACTCTAGTGGAACAGGAGTGGTCCAAATAACATTTTATTTCAATATAATGAGGATACACAGCTATTGTAGCATCACAATTTCTTATTTCCTTGTGTCTAAAATCGTGGTCTTAGACAAAATACAGCAGAAAGATCTTATGGACTCAGATTAATTTTTGAATACATTTTTTAATGCATTTTTACAGAATAGATTTTAGCTTACTAAAGTTACTGCTAAGATGTTTTTATTTTTCTAAAATAAAATAGTCTTCTCTGTAGTTGTATTTAATAGGCCAAAGTTCCATATCTTCTAGCGTCATGAACTGCTGCTTGCAGTCCTTTTAATGAGGACACGGCACTACCATACTGGGGAAAAGTGTGTTTTGTAATTGCAAATGAAGTATTTCAACCTTTTTACCTTTTAATACCACAGAATACCCTGGGTTGCTAAAGACTGGCTTGTTTCCAAGGAGTTTTATTACAGAAGAAAAGCATGGAATACCATTTTCTATATTTTTCATGTTTATAATTTTTTTTTCTTGCAAATAATACCCTGTCCTTTGGTAGCAGGGCTTTCCAGCCACAGATCCCAGTGTAAGTCCTGAAGTGGATGCTTAATTGTCTTCCTCTTTTACCATGGATAACGTACAAAAGGAAAGCAGGGACAAGCTGTGGGTCAGAAGTCCATGCCTAATGCCAGCCAATGATCTGCACCAACCATGGGATAAATAACCACAGCTTTCTGCCAGAGTGACATCTTCTCCTCCCATGCTTTGCTGCTGTCATGGGAATTAGGAAACTGCATCATTGGTTGAGATTAAGCTGCCACAGAAACTCTTATGCTTGGCATAGGAGAAGAAAGAGAATGAGTCAAAAGACTTAACAAATTGAAGATGCTTGTAAAAGGACCATTCTTGCGTCTGTATTCAGCTTTTCTCTCTGTGAAAGGTTGAAATGAAGGCCTTGTCAAACAACATGCTTTCTCAAAACTGTTTAGAAAGAGGACAAGAGAAATTCTTACTTCTGGTACTCCCTCCCGGGAGATAAATGATCCTACATCTAAGACCCCTAACTTGGCCAATATATGGTCCTAGATCTACAGGTGAATGTATATGATGAGAGATTCATTTTATCAGAACAGGAATCAATGGTATTATATTGAAAACAAGGGCTAATGGTGACCCGCACCGTTTGTGCAACTAGTGATTTCTTGAAAACAAAAGATATTAGACCTTCAGCATAAAACAGATCTAAATATACAACTTTAATTACTTCCAAGATGCCCCTTGTACATTTTTACATATATGGACTTGAGATGGTAGATTAATAAACCCATCAATTTAAACGATGTGGATAACTTTTCAAGTAGAGTATCAGGTTATTAGGAAATACGTGGGCAAAACAACAGTAAAATTGAGAGTAATATATCTCCCCAGGTAGACAGAGAAAATGCTGACTTTGGCATCTGACTTTGGTGGCATTTGCAATTTTCATTTAACCTGTCCAAAGCCAACAGCAAGGCCGCATGATGAAGAAAGTTTCTCAGTGTTTCTCAGGGGAAAATTATAAAACCCAGTGGGACAAAACACCCTCACTCAGCAATGGAGAAATCAGGAACATAAAGAAACCCAGAGCAGCAGCACAGGAGCTCTAAAATAGCTGCTTTTAATATTTCGGGAGCCTTCCCCTTTCTGTATTTTCAGTAAGATACCTAATATCACGGTCTGGTATAAGTCATTTTTACAAACCCAAACTCATTGTGTCTGTAGCTGTAAATCACAGAATTAAAAAAAATCTGGCACAATGTATGTGAATTAAAAATCTAATTAGCTGATATATGTATGTGTGCAAAATCAGTGAGGCAGATTTCATGTAAAAGTCATGTTAATTATGGGTGTAGGTGTAAAGAGTATTTGAGATAAAGGACATGTGTGAAGCAAACCGTAGTGAATGTATGGGGTTTGTCCTCTCACATTTGTCCTTTTTCCTCTCTATTCCTTAATTTCTGCCTGATTTCACCTTAGAATTACTAGAAGATTCACAGACTTTTTTTTGTGTTGTTGCTGGAGTTGTTGTTGTTTCTGTGGAGTCTGTCTAGTAACATATAATGTTATGGGTCCCTGAATGTTAACCAGATGGGTAGCATTAAATAAACCTTGCCATGCTGTAATACACCACTGCAGTTAAATATGAGCAAATGTGAACAAAAAACAGTTAAAAAAAAGGAAAAAAAGTGCAGGCCTTGGTGTTTGTACATGGCTAAAGTTTGACTCTTCCATTTTTTCTTCTTTTGCTTGTTTTCACCTTGTTTTGTATAAGGTAAGAGCTGGAGCTCTAAAGAAATAAAAATAAAATGTGTTCCAAGACTTCTTTAAATATCAAGAAGAAGCAAACTAAGGACATAAACCAGATGTCTCCTCCGTTGACGATATTACCTGTGTGTTGTCCCCCTATAGTGACAGACCTGTGCTGTGCTTTTGGAGGCTGACATCCTGCTCCTGAAAAGCAAAGCTACATAAAACAACTGTATTTAACTTCTCGTACCAGTCACAGACCATTCAGAGGTTTCTTTGAGTTTTTCACTAAATAGTTACCTGAGATCATACGGGTATAACTTTTTTAAATGCTACCTGGCCGAATGTCAGTAATCCATAAATATTCACTGTACACACTGTGTTGCACACCTATGATGGGTCTAACCAGTGCAGTGGGCTGATTTTGCTCTCTGATTAGGTGAACCTGTAGTTGCTTCTGATGTGATTACTTCCACGTACAAATTTAAAAATTTGTCTCCCTGCCACTTATCAGGCAACTGCAAATTTTTCATGAAAATTTATGTCAGTAAAATTGAATTACATAAATGATTTAGAAATGCCAAGCACATAATTTGAAGATACAAAAGAGCATTCAAAGGCCCCACTACCTATCCATCAGTCTATCAATGATAACAAGAGGAGGTGGCTGAATTTTGTTCCAGTGTTAGCAAAAGATGTAATCTGAACTCTTTGGGTAAATCCTTTAACAAGCATTTAAAAATTTTTTTTAATGTATTTTGAACAGTAGGGTTTTCTTTTTGGAATTGCATGACAATTTCCTTAAAAGATGATGGAAGTATTTAAGGTAGAGAACAGAGGAATGTGGCCCTGTGCAAATACAGATCTGTCGCTTAATAATGAGGCAATATTTAAAATTCAGGGATTTCCAGGCTTTGGGTTCTCACACACTAGTAAAATTCATCCAGGACTTGCCTTGGGCCTTTGCATTTCTTTAAAGGTATATGCAAGGA
>VZTX01005508.1:52034-134221 GCA_013400915.1 Pardalotus punctatus
TAAACTGTGCATACAAATCCAGTAGTTCTAGACATGGAGGTGGAATAAGAGCCTCCTGACACTGGTAGCAAGCCTATGAATTCTCAGTTGGAAGGCTATAACTTAAGTGACTGTGCTGCTTGGCCATCATACCATGTAAGTGGACAATTGGCAACGTAAGAGTTTTCAGTTGGAAGCTGCCCATCTCCATCACCAATGTGGGCTCCAGCACAAAAAACAAAATTTCAGGGGGAGGCATAAATTGAAAGAGCCAGTAGAAAATGAGAAAGCCTAATAGTAACAGAAAGGAAACTACAAAACTCTCTTCATCACTTTCATAATAAAATATAAACAAGCATATTGATTTAAAAACCTTACCATTTCTGTCTTTTGTAAATTGAGACAATTGCACTGTTTTGCATTAAAAGATGTTATCCGTCCAAAAGAGCAAGTATGGTCTTATGCAACTAATATCTGCTAAAACGTACCTGACTGCATTGGAAATGTTGCAGTAGATTGGTATAGCAGAGAATAATGAACCGCTGCACCCCATTGAAATGTAATTACACAGCACTCTTGTTCTTAAACCTATAAGGTGAAAGAAAGATGAATAGTGAAAGTAAAAATCGCTGACCCTTCAAAGTTTAATTTACGTTATGCATTCCCTCGCCCTTCTGATAGGTTTTAGAAAGGTCATAATTTAGGGTATTTTGCAGTTGATAAATGATCTGTATGTTTGTGTTCACACGCACCGATTGATTTGTTATAGCCAAAATATTGTTTCTATAACAACCTGCAGGTCCTTAACTAGGCAAACAGCAGATGAACAGGAATCCAAGTGGGAGGTGAAGCGAAATCTGATCCTCCTCAGAGGATGGGGAGCAGGAGGAGGAGAAGGGAGAAGAGAAGGAGGAGGAGGAGGAAGAAAAAGAAGGGGAAGAAGTGATTTTATGGAGATGGAGGAGGGTGTGGAAGTGAAGGGGGTGGCAGAAAGTTGCCTAGCTCTGTCCTTGCCCTTCTTTGCTCCTACTGATTTTCCTCCCCTGAGGCTCCTCTGCTCTCCAGGGCCTTGTGTCTACGGACAACAAAGTCTTTGCAACTCGGATTGCTCCCACAGTGCAAAGGGCTGTTGGGGCAATTTTCCCGCCTTTCCAGCCTTGGATGAGGCTCCTGTTTCCGGGCCCAGTTGATGCATTATGCATCAGGGCTGCCGGCAACTGACAGCCCCTCAGCCAGCGTCTACTTGAAAAGCAATGGTGCTAATCAAAGTCGACACATTTGAATGTCCAGACACACACACAGAGAAATTTACTAATCAAAAAGTGTATTTCCTAGGGCTGTCTCCAGAGAAATCCGCAGGAAGAAATTGGAATAATTTATTAGCTTACAAGTTTTCGTTGACAGTTAGCCCAAGGCTATTTATCTCTGTAATAGAGAACGTCTCCAATGTGGCAAAATTGACCAAATCAAACAGCTTTGATCAGAAAATGAATCTGGCAAGGCTGTCTGTCTGTGGGTCCCAGGGGAAAGGTGGGAAACAAACAAAAAGATTTAACAAGTGGTCAATAGGAGAAAGAGAGAGAGAGAGAATTTGCAGCCTGGAAAGTCAGAAGCCTGCAAAAATCTTCACACACAAACAGTGAAATGAATTACGGGAGAAGCAATTTATGCCTCACATCTTAACATTTAACATTGTACTTGTGCATAATTGGAGCTATGGAGCCCAATGTGATTCTTGCATTATGGTGATGATAAACAACTGCAGGAGGAGGGGAAAATGTCTTAACTTCTCCTCAAAGGAAAACAAAATACAGAGGACTTCATATCTTCACAAGAACACTGATACTTTCACTGCTGTTTGCGCTTACTGTCCATTATTAATACCTGCTTTGCCACAGAGTCAGTCCCACACACTCAGTGTGTTGAAAGCCATGAAAAAACCAGCACCAAATTCTTTCAAGGGAAACAGGATGTATTTCAGCTGTTTCACTGCACAATCCAGCCATTATTTTAACCGTCTTCCTGTTGATGACCAAGACTCTTAAAATGAAAAACAATAAAATGTAAGAACTATCAGGGATAAAATTAAAACAAGTATACAACTTTGATTTATGTAATAAATGAGACATGACTTCTCTTGTAAATAAAATTTTTACCCATCAAAGATCATCCGACAGCAGAGAACACAGAGGAAAATGTTCAGGGTAGTAGTCAGAAGCTTTTACCTTGCCACAGTTCTATTTTTGTATTCCTTGGTACTCTCTGTTTCTAGTAATCCATGTGAAATATCAGATAATGGTATCTATGAGTGAAAAACTTAATTCTTTTTTGGAATTAAATTGCTTTGTGATAATTAGATATAGACGTATCAGATCACCATTATGTTATTGTACTGTATTCTCAATACCTCAGAGAAAATATACTAAAGGACTGTATGTTGATTCCCTTTTTCTAGGAATTGCAACATTTCTCCCCAGGTAGGAAATGGATTTATTTATTCAGATTCTTTTGCTGCAGGCTTTAAGCAGGAAAAGGTAAAAATAATGTCTCTCTCCCTCCTAATAAATGTTTCAGATTATGTGAAAAGTGTGAGTCATCTTAACTCAATAACAAAGGATCAGCAATTTTATTTTGTTTTTATTGGTGAATTGAATAAGCAACCTGCAAAGAGAAGCACTCAAACAAGTTGAGATTGAAAGCACTCCAGAAAGCAACCAGGCAGCCTAGTCAGATACCCAGCAGGAAACTGAAGGCGACAGGTTACCTTCTCACATCTTTCCAGGCCATTTTATGGGACTGTAAGTCCTCACACCTGATCTATATTGTTATATACACTTAGAGAGATCAGTAGGGAATAGTCTGGGAATTTATTTATTTATCACTGTTTGAGGTGATAAATTTATCTGCATTTAAGGACAAGAGAGAGTCTGGCCTCTTGAATGTTTTTCATCAAATTGAATTTTGAATGATTTTGTATTTTGACATGAAATCTTCATTATGAGCTATTTTTGTGCTTGGAAAAATGGAAACTTGAATAATTGGTAGTCTGAAGATGATTGGCACCATGTAACATACGCTTTGATATCACTGACTTGGACCATGAACCCCTTCATTATTTCTTAGCCTCTTGTGAGGCAAGGAGGACTTTTGCCATATTAAGAAATCAGCAGTATTTTATATTTGCATTGTAATATGTTCCTATTACAGACTAAAACAATATAAAAATGGATTAATTAGAGTTTCTGTGTAATATGTCAAAGTTCAGCATTTTCATGACGTGGCAATGTGAGAGGCAGAATGGTCTGACTGGTTAAGCCAAAACCCCATGTTTACAATCCAAAACCCCATGTTTCCAATCCCTCCTCTTTCACTGGCTTACTGTTTTACAGTTTACTGCTTTGTAGGACCCAAGAAACAGGAATATTTCGATTGCTGAATTTTCACCGTTATGTCTGCAGTCAATATATGCTCTTTAGACATTTATCTTATCCTGTGAGATCTAGGTTTTCTATCCCAAGGTGTGCTTCCTGAATTTGTAAATATTTTAAAATGGTTTTTCCTTTCCAAATCTTCATTTGCATTTTCCTTTTTTCTCAATCAGAACCATATACTTTACTTTTTCTCTAAAAGGTTATGAGTACTATACATAAGAAATATTATATGGGCCTCCACTCAGCCCCACCTGGAAAACAAGAGCTTTCCCACTGGTTTTTGCAGAATTTAAATTAAGACCTGGAAGTGTTAAGCTTTATTCAATATGGTGGAGATATTCTCCATGTATGTGTGATAGGATGGATCCTGAAAAAAGACAGGGGTGGGATTTATTTTATGAACTGCAGATATCAGTCTCTGCTCTGGAGAAACAGGCACATTTTAGGTTTGTGCAGCAACAGTCTGAAAGAGGGTGGATGAATTGTAAAATAACCTGCGTTAACCAGCAGAAATACAGGTATTCAAGGAGTAGGTCTTGAAAGCTAAATAAGTCCAACTGACTGCGAATTACTTATTATGGGATCAGTACAGAGTCTGCTGATGGTAACTGTATTTGCTTCCATAATTTCAGTGGGTAGTTAATGTAAGACTGGTTAGAATGGGATCACATATTTTACGGTCCAGTAGACAGGGTCCTGAAAATTCTTGGCCATCTATGTGCAAGGTATTCAAAACTCTTTGAGGCAACCCTGAAAGTCACACTAGGGACAGACTTGGGCTTGTTTGTTTCACAGAAACAGAGGCTGAAGGGTGCTGTTACTGCCCTGTACAGCTTCCTGATCTGTGGAAGTGGGGAGGAAGGCATACATCTCCTCTCCCTGGCATCCAGTGACAGGATGTGTGGAAATGTTCAAAACCTCAGCGTGAGGCCTGGCTCAGACTGGACGTCAGGAAGCACTTCTTTACCAAGAGATGGTCAAACACTGTAATGGGCTTCTTAGAGAGGTGTTGATGCCCTAAGCCTGTCGCTGTTTAAGAGGCCTTTAGACAATGCTGTTAGTAAAGTGATTTAACTTTTGCTTAGGCCTGAAGTGGTCAGGCAGCTAAACTAGATGGTTGATATAGGTTCCTTCAAACTGAAAAAATATGTCTATTCTATTCTATTCTATTCTATTCTATTCTATTCTATTCTATTCTATTCTATTCTATTCTATTCTATTCTATTCTATTTATAATTATACATAAAGCTATAAAGCAACAAGATCCTTGTAAGGCCTTCAGTTTAATTTCTGAGTGAAATTCAAGATGCTAAAGATAATCTTTGGAACCCTGGATGATGTGATGGTCTACTCGAGGAACAATGTGATACTCAAGCATTCAGATAACAAGTCTTTGCTATTTTGCCCCTCTTATTTTTCTGGACAAATATCATCACTGACCTCCCACAAATTTCTTGACATGAAATTGCTGGAATATGTTGCACTAAGGAAGAGAGAAACTGAAGAAAAGAAAAGATACAAAACCAAAACCCAAACCAACCAATCAAAACAAAAAACAAAACAGCATCTCTGTCTAGAAACCCTTAAGAAATTTAAAATGGGGAATGTCAATTAAAGAAAAATTGACAGCTTTCTCATATTCTTCCTTTCATGCTGATTTTTTTTTCTGGAAACAACCTCTGTTATATAATCAAATTTGCAATGATACTAATAACTGGCACAGTACAAATGTCTACAGGAAGTAGAGTATTTGTCCTCTGCCACCGTTGTCAGCTCTGCCCAACCCCAAACTTACCTCTATGGTCCTCTGATGGAAGTGACATGGTCAGGACAGCACTGTAAACTTCAACATTTTTAACCTGCAGAAATCCATTGACTATGTTTTCTTTCTTGTCAGAACAGAAATGCACATTGTCAGATACCAGCCAAAATGTTGCCACTTTGTCTCCTATTTATGTTGACGTGAACTATACTACTGCTTTTTCTATTCCCTCCTGGGCTGAAGGAATGGGAAAATTGTCTGTGGATGAAAGTGTCTTTTTCCTCTATATAAAAAGTTGATTTTTCTTTTTGAATTGCCTATTTGGAACCAGGTATTCCCTTTATTTTGCAAATTAATGTTTTCTTGACAATGTGGTATTTGGATTTCTTTTAATATTATGCTTCCCACTCCCTACCCCAAAGCCAGAGGTGGGGTTCACTAATCTTCATCAAGATGTCCTTGGTGTTGTGTCCTAGGCTCACCGCGGTGCACACCAGAAAGGGTCTATGAAAACCGGAGCTGGGCAGTGCTGGATGATATTGAAAAGGGTGGGTGTCCTGGAGTTAGATGGGCTGTGCACTGCTTTAATATAATTTTTGTATTAGTTTACTTTGCTTTATATGTTGTTTTATTGAAACAATTTAGGCCTTAGTTTTTAGTAGTTTTGAATGACTATCAGTTTCTTCCATTGTGATTTTACATAACAATATTGTCTAGATATGTTGGTAAGTTATGGAAAACAATTTATGTTTTAATGTGATCCACCTAATATTGAAACGCTTTTAATAGAACATGGTCCTATAACAGTGATGCACTTCTGAAGAAAAGCAACTTTAAAAATCTAACTCACAGCAATTTTGTGATTTCTAACAAAGGACATTCAAATAGACCTCAGTCAAGTCTGCTGTGATAAAATACTTTATCACTCACAAATTATGAGGTTAGGGTTATTCTTACATCTAAATTAAACTACCAGTGACCCCAAAGAACCAAATTATTCTAGGACTGGGTCACAATCCAGATCCTGGTAGGACAGTCAGCTGAGAAGGATTCATAAGGACAGATTTGTGTTCTGCAACCTTTCACACACCAAACCCCCTTTGCCTTTATCAACCATGGTCCTCCATCCAGTCATGCAGTAAGGCCATATCATATTTATGAGTTAAGTGTATTCAGAGAAAACATGCCTGAAACATGTTTTGATGCGGTTTTTTAATGTAAGCTATGCCATCCTGCGATACCGTAGTAGCCCGGAGTTTTGGAAAGATATTCTTAATGTGGCTTGTGAGTTAGTACATACTTATGGCAGACTTTATGGATCTGTAGGATTCTGGAAATTACTTCTTTCTTGCTGAAGTCTGAGTTACTTTCACCATGGAATACCTCTTTCTGTCTTTCATGTGTCTTAGTGTCCAGACCACCCCAACATGACCTAAGCAGCGATTCCAGATATTTTTGGTAACATTAAACTGTGGTATCCAAATCCCCGTGTATGTATAGGATCTCCCAGCTGAAGACCCTTGAGATCAAAATTCCCTTCCCCTCACACTTCAATAGGCCTAATCTGCTTTTGGGTGTGATATAAACCACAGATCCTGTACTGGCTCTTATTCTTCAGAGAAGAGCACAGTAGAGAACAAATTAAGGCAAACCCAGTTTGAAAGCAATGGCACGGCCAGTCCCAAGTAGACTCATCGAGGGGACAAGGAGCAGCGAGGCAGGGACAAGAGTGTAGTGCTGAGCAGACTTTGAACACACACAGATCCAAATGCCCAGACTTACTGGCAGGGCTTTTTGCTCACTGCTCTTGCAGGAAGACAGAGCAGACACAACAGAGCTCACTGCCTACTCCTCCAGTGGCATTTTACAGGAAGATACTGAAGACAGTTTTCTCTGGCATCTTTGACTCACCCCGCTCTGAGACAAGGAGTGCAGAGAAGTTTTTGTAGGAATACAAACAGGTACAATAGATAGAGACACAAGACCAGATGCTTTCTAAGCAGGCACTTCTATCAACATGTTTGCTTCCATGGCATGTGTTTCAGTAGAATAAAAATGAATTTATTTCGCTCAGCTTTTGGATTCTGGGTGTCTATTTGTTTACATTTGTTTCCATCTTTCGTACTAATAATGTATTTCCACTTCATTAGCAAATGCTCAGCCCTTCATAGGTGCTAACGTTATGCGAATCTTTTCCTTGGTACTTCTAGTCAGCTTCCTAAGCCCCTGTTCCAGGAGATATGCCAGGTTTTCAGACATGGCTTATATTGGTATTTTCTACATATAAACCAAAAGAGAAATGTTTGAGAGAAAGCCTTTTTTATTATAAGGAAATAGGGGTTCTGCCTCATTCTATTTTAAAATTAACTTTAAAGGATACTGTTTTTACATGAGCAGGAGTTCTTCTCTGAGGTTTCTCATGCACTTCTGGCAGCAGATGCTTTCCTGGCAGCTTCCTTCTCAGACTTTCGGTCATTATCCTCCAATGTCACCCAGCTAACTATCAGCACAGGCAGGAAATCACTCGTGAATCATGACTTCTGTGCGTCTGTAGGACCTCAGGTCTCCTCTGACCTTAAGCACTCTCTTCAATGCCATTAAATAAATTAAATGTTTAAATTACCTATATTAGCTTTAATTGTATAATTATAGAGTCAACGAGAAATAAATCTGTAAAGGGGAAAGCCTAATCTAAAAAAAGGACTTGCCCTCACTTCAAAGTGGATGAACACGTCAGTGGAAATGATAGAGGCCTCTGTAGGAAAACAAGTTATATCTAGCTCTTTCGGCTACTGTAATAATATGGCATAAACAATACCAGATTTTTTAGTTGAGGGAAAATGTCCTCATGTTATCTCAATATTTTATGGTCATATTCAGGAGAAGAAAACAGAAGCTTTTTTGTGCTGGGATGTGGATGTAGTGAAAGCCTTCCTCAGAGACACACAGATTCCAAATAGAGGTCAGGGGACAAGAACAACAAATAAAAACTTTAGTACTAGCAAAAATATCTCAAAATTGATCTGAACTGTTTCAACATGAAGAGTGGAATTAGAAGTTTAACTTAATGTAAGTAGATTGAATAAAGTTTGATAAGCTCAGATTTAAGTTAAACTATGCTCTTTCACAATGCCAATAGCAGTCTGTCGTATCTCCACTTACCTGTAAATCATCCCCATAAACAAAGGTGTTGGGAAGACGAGTATCCAGATTCATACTGTCTAGGGATTAATTTATAAGGGATTGAATGTGGGCTCAAGACTAGACCTTATTTCCATTTGTATAGGGCTCTAGGTGCAGGCACGTCCCAGGGGGTGATGGGGAAGTTATGCACCAGCAAAGGCAACTCGCAGGGGATACCAGGAGCTCAGTCCTTTGCCTTTTTAATTTCCCTCCTGCAGTTGAAGACCAGGATGGATAGAAGCTGTTGGAGCTCTGGGCAGGCTGCAGAGCAGAGGACCAAGTGGATGAGAGTGATGTGTCTTGCGAGAGCTGGCAGCAATACCTCTGTATTTTCCAAATGGTATTTGTCTTCAGTTTTCTTCTATTACACTGGGGACTGACTGCAGCTGGCCTCCATGTCTGAGTGGTTAATAAAGTTGATTTACACTGTTTATTTCTGTCAGGAGTCCATCAAGAATACTTTATTTTGCCTCCAGTAAGTCCCCAGTTTTTTGCTCTATAGTCTGCTTCCCCAGACTCATCGATTCCATAAAAAGAAAAACACCATTACAACATATTGCCAAACTAGCCATTCTGAGAGCAAAGAAGTGCATTTATTCTTAGCACCTACTAACAACTAATTCTGTTTATGTTGTATTACCTTTTCTTTGGTAAAATATATATATAGAAAAATTGTGTAATGTGCAACTCATACTGATTACAGTGATTTTGACTTGAAAGTTGCTGTGGGGTGCTATGGCTTGGTTTTCCAACTGGTTTAAATAAAAATTGGGTTAGGGGGGTAACATTCTCTATGAGGTCTTTTCACCTTTAGGTAAAATTTCCCATGGAAGGGTTTCTTTAATTCCGTTAGCTCTGCTGCAGATTTTTGCTGATGGTCCTCCCTAGTGCCGTGCTCCCACCCTCTAGGAAGTGGGGGAGAAATATTTCTCAGAGAGAAAGAGGGAGAAGAGTTACCTCTGGCACCTGCAAAGCTGGGAATTACAATAGCCAAGACATCCTGTAGCAACAGGGGAGAAGAAACTCTGTTGTCTCCCCACACCCAGCAGCTCCTGGGAATTAAGATCAGAGTTTTGTAAAGACAAACTGTCATTGTCTCACATATACTGAAAAAAAAAATTGCAGGGAAGCTGGGCTATGAATTGATTCTCATTGATTAAATTCTCATCTTGGTGTGCTGGAATAGTGTGGAAGATCCAAAGGATCCTGTTGCATGACAGGTCTAAATAAATCCAAGGATTTATGTCAGTGCTTTATGGAGCACCTTGGGAATATCCAGTTTTTGTCTCTATTTGAATATAAAACTATGGTTTCAAAGAAAACATTAGTTAAAACCTCATTTAGGACTCAGGATCAGCAGGGTATATCATTAGTCTTACAAGTCTTCCCAATGTCCAGGGTGATGTTTTTGTCAAATAAGATTATAGATGGAATAAAGAGATATTAAAAAAAGAAAAAAATAACTTTGCTCTCTGAAAATTAAATTTTCCCAGATAGTTTAGATGACCTATATGCAAATGTTTGCTAAATGTTTGAGATACTGTAGGGGTGTACAGGAGAACTGACCAAAAGAATCCCTTTCTGCTTACATTCAGCTGCCATGCCTGGGTAACTTATGGCCAAATATTCAAAATAAAACACACACATACCTGAAGCCCAAAACAAAGAATGCCTAAGAGACCTCCAAGTGAGCTCTGACAAAAACCAGATACACACAACATCTCAAAGCTCTATCACTATAGGTCCAGGGGACTATGGCCTTCAAGAGACTGAGCAAAGCTGTGCCTTCATGCAAGGTTTCACATTAAGCATGGCATTTATCCTCATGACGTGCCTTGACTCAAACACAGCAAGGCCAAGGTGAAAATACAAGTGTATTACTTCAAGCCAAAGTCGTATTTGCTCTAATTGATTTTGGGGATATTTTGCTACCTTCTGTGGGAGCTGGAAGATACTGGTAGGTATCAATACCAGCAGGACTTTGTCAGAGCTCCATCCAGTGCTGCCGCCCTTCACGGGATCGTGGGTACTTTCCATCCATCCATCCATCCATCCATCCATCCATCCATCCATCCATCCATCCATCCATCCATCCGTCCATTCGTCCGTCCATTCGTCCGTCCGTCCATCCATCCATCCATCCATCCATCCATCCATCCATCCATCCATCCATCCATCCATTCTCATATTGCACTATGCAATTCCCTTGTGCTGGGATGCCAACAAACAAGCTTGACAATGTTGAAGCTGCTAGTGGATGAGTTGATGTCCCACCATACTGGTCAACATTACACAGCTCTGTTTGGTTGTCCATGGTAGAACTAATGTTTTATCTAGACTGCATGTTTCCCAAAGACTCCATGTTTCTGTTTTTGCACAGCTTCTTGCATAATGGGCTGTTTTTTTATTTCAGGTGCTATGTTATTAGAGGAAGTGCGGATGTTCCATTATTACAAAGAATAAATAATAACAGTGAAGAGATTCAAATGAAAAATAACTTAAAGCAAAATGAAAATTGTATTCTAAAAAGCTGAAGGAGCAAATGCTAACATAGTGGGGTTTGCTAAACCAAACCAACAGGGGATGATTAGACTGTATTTTTAGCAAGCTAAAGGCACACTTGTCATGACTGTTTTGAGGATAGTTTACTACCTTTGTGGGAGATGGAAAATAATGATATGTATCAATACTAGCAAGACTTCATGAAAACAAAAGCTTTTTTATTTTTCATGGGAAAAAGGTTGATTCCACTGCAATTTAAAAAGCCCCAGAATATTTGAACAATTAAGGTTCTAAAGAGATACCGGATAAAGACAGCAATGTTGTCATAAACCTCTCACAGATTCAAAGGTTTTGAGATTTCCTTAGCTTCTCAAGAAAATGGGAGTCTCAAATGAACTATGAGTACTAGCTTATTCAAAAAAGGTAGACTCGGAAGAGTTACATCAGCATTTTGCCTTAAACAATTAGCAAAATATCAGTTATTGGCAGCCAGAAAATCCATGGATATTTTTTGCTCATTTCTGTATCTGGTGGTGGTGAAATAATTAGTGAAGGCAAAGGTTGCTTTCGCTTTGGAAAAAATTCCTTGATGTGTTAATTTTGTCCTGTTTTTTGTGTGACAAAGAGCATGTTTCATTGTGTGTGGTGTTTCTGTGTTTTGAGTTCTGTTGCAAATAGTACTTTTTGCAGTCTTGGGCAGTTCAGTTGAGTCTGAAGTGAAAGTCACTTCAGAGCATCTCTAACTTTCATGACTGCTCACTTAACTGATCACCAGAGAACTTCTTGGGGCTGGAAGTTTTACATGAGGTAGATTCTCCAACTCAAATTAGCTTTTTCTGCATTAGTTTAGTAGTGAATTAGACTCAAATAATGAGAAATTTTTTGCATTGTGGGGAGAGGTTCTGTGAACAGGAAAAGGACGGAGAAAAGGTATTTTCACAGACAAGCAATAGATGATCACCTAGGGAAACAAAACTGAAGGGCAGAATATGTGTGAACGGATGTCTGTGTGAGATGTCCATGAGTGAAAGACAAAGAGAGAGGGAGAATGAGATGGTATATTAAGGACAGTAAAACAGATTGACGATGTGCATATACCAAAACTCTTCTAGGAAAACCACCTTGATTTGACCCTTTCCCCTTTTCCTGAACTGCTCAATGCTGAATATTGCCAGTTTCAAATCTGTGAAAATTTTGCTGGCTGATAAAAATATAAGATCTTTGAAAAGAAAGATCTTTGTCAGAGCCAGTGCTATTTCTGGCTAACAGCTGCTCTGCAAAAGTCTACCATTCAACCTAAAATTCAAATCCAACTCCAAAAGGCTACATTCCCATTACAAATTGGGAGATCTGAACAGGCTGCTGCTTCTAGCATTATGTCATCTGTGCATATAAAGCAGTGCAGAGAAATGCTTACATGAAATTTTGTATCTAATGAATCTTCTCAGAAAGTAAGAAGGGAAAAGTAGAAGTTTCGAGTAATTTTAGATAAATTAATTTTGGAGTTCTCGAAGAGAGCTTAAAAAGAGATGATTTTGAAAAGAATTGCTACCACTCATGTTCTCTTCACAAACCTATCAGGAAGATTTAAAAATCAGATGCTAGGAATCTGAATTTTGAAACACTTACAATCTGTATCTACTTCAGAAAATCCTGCCCCAAGTGTTTTCTTAAAAGTGAATTATCTTCACCAATACAAGAGGTATTTGTTGTTTTAGTATTTTTATGAAACATTATTGACAAAACCGCAGTATTCTAAGTGGTTATGGTAGTTTTTGGCCCTGTGGAGAAACAAATCTTCTTGCTTCCAACCCAAAAATTTCATAATATGGAAGAAGATTTTTCCATCATCTTCCCCAAGACCACTCTGCTTTATAGTACTCAAATGTTTAGGCTAATGTTTAAGGAATATTCATTTTTTTTTGAAAGAATGAACCTGTCTGCAAATTGAAAAAAGAAAAATATAAAGTGCTCTTGTGCTAAGACACTGTGCAGGATTGTACCACATCCTAACCACATCCCATGGTATGGGCTCCAAGGCAGTGATGTGATATGATGTGATTTGATGTGATGTGATGTGATATGATGTTATGTGGTCATCCCTGTGTTTGCATAAATTTCCTGGGCAAGTTGAAAGCGTATAAACTGCAAATGCAGAGAACACCTTTTTATAACAGTGATGACAAGCCTGGTGAAATTTTAAAACCCTCAGTCAAAAAATAAATGAGAGACAAATTATCTCTTTCTGTGTTCATTAAAGACTTCATCCAAGTTTCAAGGAGAAGCAACCTCAAACTTGACCATCTTCCTTTGTTGGGATAAATGTAGACATTAATATTTCCCAACTTGCTGCTAACTTGTATCACACAAGAGTTAAAAATGCTACTTTATCAGTTTATACTTTTGGATGCTAAGACAGACTCACAAATCTGCACAGAAACCATCATCATTGATCAATGGGAAACAAATCCTCTGTGGTTTGTTTATCTCATGTTTGTGCCTTCTGCAGTAATATCAGAGTGGCATGTGCAAATACACAATTTGTAAAGATGGAAAAGTGAGAGGAACAGTCAGCCTGTGTCTAATAAACATTGGTCAGTAGTAACGACTGGTCAGACTTTTGCAGGTCTTCTTGAAGGTTTTTGCAAAACCTCCTGCAGCTTTCTGCAGGTAGGCAAGGTCTGTACCACACTGGCAATCTTGCAGTCCATCAATTCAAAGTGCAAGGAAAAAAAATTCACAAGTCCCAGATGAATTAAACTAGAAAGCCAAACATGAAGGGAGGAAGATTTCTGAAGTTCATTTATCTTCCTAATACACTTTGCTTTGGAGCAGTATCCTAGTCCTTGCCAGGGGAAACATACAGTGAGTGCGTAGGGGGTTTTGTATGCATTCTACTTGTCTGTTTTATTCACTTACTACCTTTCTTCTTTAATCTTTTTTGACTCATGCTTTTGCAGGAAAGATGACAATTAATCTATGTGGTTCATGGATTGAAAGTAAGAATTAAAGGTAACACTATGATTTTCAGTTCACAGATTGTCCTGGCTACTCTCCGAGAAATAATTGGCTAAGTTAGGAGAATAGACCTGTCTTTGAAGAGCAACAGTGAGAAGGGAAGTGTTCTTAACTTAAGAAAGACTTTATTTTAAAAAATAAGAAGGAAATATAACTTCAAAGAAAAATATTAAGCACAAAATCAATTTGATGAAGGCAGGTTGAAATAAGAAGTTGCTATTAGCTGAAACACTAATGCCTAGATTTGACAACTATTGAGATGTGAAGAAACTTGTTTGTGCTATAGAGCCAAAAGCAGACTACCTGATTCCTCCTGAAGCTAATATCTAGATATTTATGAAGATGTAGCAAGGCTTTGTGAAAATATTATAAGATAATGGAATGCATTTGGGTGGTTTTGGCAAAAAGATTGTTCATTAATGTTATTGATGTACACTGGAAGACATCTGATGTGAAGTTCGTAATTGAAATGTTACAAACACTTCAGCATATGGATCCTTCACATTCACTTAATTGCCAGTTTAGTAATAATTTTATGTAATGAGGAATTATTAATAATACGTGAAATACTAAATTGACGTAATCACCCAAAAACGTAATATGACATCCACTGTGCAAAGGATGTTATAATTCCAGGTGTCTTTGTTATATCTAAAACAAGTAATATAACTGGTCGAATTCATCTTTCAAAACTACTGACTCTATAAAGTAGTATTATTTTAATAAAATAATTGTCTTTAAAGGTAAGGCTATTAATCAGATATTCCTTTTTTTTCATCCTTAATATCCCTTACTAGCAATCAGTTATGACAAAAAAACTTGACAAATGATCATTAACAAACTGCCTTACAGTTTTGTTGCGCAAGTCCCACTGTGAAATAAATCTCTTTATGCTGATTCTTTGATTATGTAGGCAGACACCAATACCCTGTTCAGATGGCTGAGAAAAGGGGACCGAATTTGTCTCTTTCCCAGTTGCAGTTTAATCATTGTGGAAGATTGTGGTATTGGGACAAGAGATCTTTTATCTCCAGCACACCAATAAAAATCTTCCCTAAGTTTGCAATTACTGAAAGTCAATAGCCTATTGGTATGAGAAATGTACTCTTCGAGGACAAATGTCCACAACACAGTTATCACCTCTATTGCCACACAGAACAGATTGAGCAGGCACGGAGAATGTCAGGCACCTCCCCAGGTAATCCTCGTCACGGCAGGATCGGCACACGCTGATGTGGGGACCAGTGAAGTGTGCAAGGCCGCTCATTCTCTGGGAGCCCTGTCTGGTCTATGACTTCATTTTCCTGAGTCATTATTCTGACACATCTCATGGGCAACATCTTCAGTGAGAGAAAAGAGCCAATATGAGTTTTTACTTATACTGGTATAAATCAAGAGAAACCCTAGTGAAGCCAATGACTTTCCATACAAAATCATAAAAGCAAGAGGTAAACTGAAGTTAATAATGAACAACAAAATAGAAAGCAAAGTCTTCAATTCCATTTTACTTCAGTTTTAAGTGGGAAAAAAAGGAATTTAAGTTCTCTGGTTCACCTGATCTGGGAGCTGGGATTGTGAGACTTAAACTTCGTTGTATAAAATTCATTGTGTGCACTTGTCCAACTCAAAAAAATTAATAAACCAAAATTACTACATGTGCCTTTAGCTCTTCTGCTCCTTTTTCATAAAGCTTGTATCAGTGATAAACTCTGGTTTAAATTGAAAGGATGAAGATCTGTGTACTTACTGGAAGAAGGCATTTTCCAAACATCATTTAAAGAAACTAGACGACAAACATGAACATGTAAATTAAAGGTCAACTTTATTTCAGTTTTAGGTGGACACTGCTCTCAAAAGTTAATAAGTTTTGGATAAAGGAGATCTCACTTTGTGCCTGAGGAATGCCCCATTCCAGATTTTACTCTGGCCAGTCAGTGAGTCTTCACAGGGCAAGAGTTGTATGCAGAAAGATTCAGGACTGGTGTTTATTCATCATTTCCTGCTTCCTTGAAGAATTTTTAAATAAAATATTACAATAAAATACAGCTTTTGGTACTTCCAAAGTCTTGTAAAATACTGAATTATGGGATCTGAACAGCTGTTTTCTGATTTTCTCCCTACAAAAATCTATATAGAAATTGTGCAAACTATATTCAACAGCAATTACAACACGGCCCTTGGAGACATCATGCATATATGTTTCATAAGGGAGATCAAATGAATTATGTGTGCAACCCACTATAACAAAGTAAGGAATTTTTCAGGCTATGTAAAAAATCAGTGTTCGTCGGGTGATATAATTTCAGTGCTAGTAAATACGCTATGATTTGATGAATTGCAATAATTACTATGTGCATTGTACTCTTCCCTTCTTGTTTTCACGTTTGCAGATGTTTTTTTGTGAGGCTTACTAATGGTTTGCATTTTAACCAATTTAATACCTCTTTTCTTAAAACGTTTAGAAGCATTTGTTTACATAAAGAAATTGCTGTTGAACAGGCAAAAAAGATCTATTTTAATATTTTAGAAATCAGCAGAATAGTAGTGAAAAAACCCAAAGCATTACATATTGTGAGAAATGGTACAATAGAGTACCTTACTTCATATTAAATGTATTAAGCAATGGCAATCATTTTACGCAAATGTTTATTTTTTTATTTGATCGCTAAGCAAGAGAGACTTTCATTCATCTTAATTTTTGCATTTTTAAATCCATATAATTTATTTCACACTGGAGAATGAAGCTGAATGTTAATAATTTTCCTTTGTGTATCATGAAAGTGAAAGGCAAAATATTTTTGTCTGTTGTTGTTGTTTAGTTTTTGGGTTTTGAGTTTTGGTTTTTGGTTTTTGTTTTGTCTTGTTTTCATTTTGTTTTGTTTTATTTCTGCTTCTGGCTTTGCATATAGTGAGGGAAGTATGATATCCAAGAATATATCTTGTCATCTACAACAAAAGTAGCAGTAGGAGATGGCTGTAATGTTCCTTTTCCCTTCATGAATGAGGACAAGAAGACTCAGAAAGGAAGTGAAAGCTTAAAAGAAAGTCAACAATTTGGAAAGGTGGAATTCAGAAAACTCTTTTTCAGATATGGTTTGATTCCTGATAGTCTAGAATTACAGTTAGTATTGCTTATTTTGTGGTACTGTTTTCCTTTCTAAATTCTCTGTCCTTAGCTGTAAGATCTGTATTCTAACTGAAATCAGAGGAGGATACTCTTGCTTATATTAAATAGTCTCTTGAACTCTTAGGAGTGCCACTGAATTAAAACACCAGCCCATATCCAACTTATGAAACTGCAATCCAGCAAATTTCCTGCAGTCTTTTTTAATCTTAAATACAATTCTATGGAATATAGCAATAGAGTGCATGAGGTAAAAAAACATGTGCATTGACAAACATAGTTAAATGCTGTACATTTCACCCAGATCATCAAGAAAATATTCCTAAAATGACACAAGTGGGTGAGTAGGCACAATTTTCTAAAAGTGTTTTCTGTAATAACTACAGCAGGAGATATATACACTGGCAAGAATTAGTGATCCAGTCCTGAGGGTACCAAGCAATCTAAAATTTTATTTAAGTTCATGGGAACCCTAGCTGCTTGAACCTGTATGAAGCACGCCCTAAGCTACAAGCTAAGAATTTAATCTCATAAGGAACCAGAAATAATGAATATTATCCTTACAGAAATGACAACATCATTGGGAGGTTTTTTACATTAGAGCGGGGTGAACATTTGCTGAAAATTATCTGCAGATACCACCTTTATTTCTCTTCATAACTGTCCACAAAGAGATAGTAACATTGTAAAATTCTCAGCAGTGCTTCTTATTCAAAATTAGTCACACACTCCTCCAGTGAATTTTCTCTTCAAAATCTGCTTTTGGTGAATATTTGAGCTAGCATTCACTTTTTCATGAGTTATTCATACTAATAAAGCTTGAGCACTCAAGTGTTCCTGGAAAGCAAACGTGAAAGCATTGCAAACATGGTCTAATTGAAATCCACTTTCCATTTTGAGCAAATATTCGCAGAACATTTTTCCTACTATTCACTTCACTTTAGTTGACATTATGGGCTAAAATCTCACTGATGTGCACTAAAGAAAGACGTCAGAGCAGAGCCCTCTTCAATAATGAAGGTGCAATATTCCTGGAAGAGGCAGGTCCCTTGAACAGGCATAACATGATTTAACCTGCTCTGTACTTTCATTTCGTTCAGAGGACAGCCTTAAAGGAGACTGTTCAGCGGTAAGTGAACTCTCTTTATTGTTTCAACCACACATCAAAACGTAAGAACTCATGTTGTACCTCACTCTAAGCGCCCCTTCAGTATTAATCAATGAAGTTATTCATCTAGCTTCTTTCATAATTACCAGTGATTAGCTTATTGCTGCTGTTAAGATAAACTTCTTCGTAGCATATATTTGTTGCTGACATGACAGGGCACAATACAGGGACTGACCAGTGGTGTAACTTGTTCTAAATTTACAATAGATAGATAATGGTATTCCCTCTGAAACATCTTGCTCTGTGGAAACAAGCAAAAGTCTTCAATCCAATCCATCCAACTTTCCTGTAGAAACTCACCTCAGACAGATTTCCATGCGTTAGGAACTTTATACTTTCATGGAACATGATGAGGTTCGAGGAGCAGCGGGAGCCCCCAGAAGGCAACTCTGATCTTGACTGACCAAAACTGCTTTCTGGATGTGTCCATCTTTCCTCACCAAGGAGAAGGAGACCTTACAGTGACATAACGCCTAATGATGTGCCTCAGAAAAGTGTTGGAGTTGGGGGGGAAATTTCAGATCCTACTGTCTCCAGTGTCAATATGTAAAAATTTCCACAGTCCTGCTATCAAACTCCCTGTAAAATTATCTTCTTTGTATCTTCCTTGAGATGTACCAGTCTAGTGAGAATTGCCCGTTCATGCTGACAATTCCCTGCTACTTTGATTGCCTTTTAAGCTCATCTCCTCTTATTTACTCATTCATTACAGACTGTTAAGTGAAGCACTGAAAGGGATAGGAGATACTATGGCTCCTACAGAACCCTCAGAGGAAGAAAACTTCGAGGAAGTTTGTTAGCAGTCGTGTTTATATCTCTCACTGTGAAGGCTACATTGCTACTGTAACAAAGCTTCTTAACAGTTTTTGGTTTGTTTTTTTTTTTGTAAACCTAGTGAACAGCATCTTTCCATAGCTTTGTGCATGGCCCCACAGGGTCACACCTCAGCCATTTAGATGAGTGTCCTTATGTCTCCCCAGATTCGTACTATACCCAGATTGAAGCCACTGGCTGATACAAAGAAAATAGAAAGTAATTTTTCCTCAATCCTCAACATAATACACCACCTTTGCATACAAAACAGATAATTGTAACTTACGCAATTCACCCTTATTTTTGTACAAATTTGTAGGTACCAAAACCTTTTTATTGGTACATATATACTGTCACTCCAACTATATCACTGACTGCATGCAGATAATAAAAAAATCTCTACTGCAATAGTTCTTCTTTCAATATGACGTATCTAGCAATAAATTTCCTTCAACAAGGTTGCAAGACATGAAATCAGCTCTCTCTCTAGCTGTTGGTTTTTTTTTTCTTCTTTTGAGTCCTAAGTACTCAGTCCTTAAAAAATAGTTTCCTGCATACTAAATTGTGGCACCCAGTCATTTTCATACAGTTAAATAAAGCACTATAGCTTGGATTTTAGGTCCAATGGCCACACCATGAGAATACAATTCATTCACTAATTAAATGCCCACTACCTCCATCACTAGTGCCTGCCAACTCCAAATTTATATTGCAAAGAACTTTCATTTTATATGATGCATAGAAAAGAAGAAGAAGGGGGGAAAGAAGACCAAGACTATTAATATGTAAAAAATTTCCTCTTTCAGGTCAGGAGCACCTCACACAGAGTCACTAGAAATGGGAAGGAGACCCTTAGGTTTGTAATAATATAGTAATGATATAAATAATAGCTCTGACTTTCTCTGTGTATTACAAATAGCCAGTTGACATGCTTTTGTTGCTACTCTGTAACTACTGGTTTATTGCCCTATTGGATGGGGGCAGAAAGGCATGTCAATTTTATGTGGCTTATTGTCAAAGTTCATAAAGCTAGATTAGGCTGAGTTCTTGTTATGCTTGCTCCTCCCTTGCAGTAGAACTACATACTATTTTTCCTGGACATAAATGTGAAAATTAATATGAATATTTATTTTAAGACCAGTTCAGTTTCAGCTTCCCTTCATTTCTACTATTTCTGCATATTCATACATACACCTTACACAGTTACATTTTTTTAGAGGCTGTTTTTGTATTTTTAATTGTTTGGTAGACTTAGGATATATAACAATGGATAACAGTGCAATACATTAAATACTTATGGGTATGTTGTGCCTTCTGCTATAATATAAAATCCATCTATTCTGGTTGATGGGTTTTAACCTCACACAGAATACTTTAAACTCCATTTGGACTTGTGCCTACAATCACCTTAGCAAAGTCTCTTAAGTAACTGCGCACAGCCTAATTAGTATGCATTATCAATTAACAAACTTAATAGCCGGCAGATTGATTAGATCCTCTGTTGCAGGGGCAGAGCTGAAGCGAAACAGAATGAAAAATCATTGCACGCATACACTGCTGCTTTGTTATTTTCTCAGATCCCCTCCTCCTCCTCCACATTCCTTTAATTAATGCATACATATGGTTCTGAATATCTTGTAAACTGGAGCTTGCTCTAACTCTTTAATAAAACTCACTCATAAATGAGAGAGCCATAGTCCATGCCTTATTTATTTCTGGCTGAAAACATAAACCATTTGTTTTCATCCTGGTCTTTCCTCTCTAAATGGTGCAAGTTTTAGAGATCTACTGCTTCTAAGCTGCTGGTTTTCACAGCGACTGATAGAGAAAAACAGGTAAGTTGGAGCTGTGTGCATCACTTCAAATAACCCGTAGCTGGGAAGATGGTTCAGGCATCATACTGGTGGTATGCTGACACATACCACAAGGTGGATGCCGTAATTACTGTTATAAAAAGGAAGCATAACACAAAACAAGGCATGTAATTTTATGTATTCTGTTATATTGGTGAGCTGGAAAATAAGAATACAGGAAGAAAGCCTTCCTATTTGGAAACTAAGAATCATGCTAAAAATTTTCACAGACAATTTTAGATAAAATGCTGGTGTTAGACAGGATTTGCATCCTTTGATGCAAACCCTCAAAGAGTACTGAAAAGACTGGAGACTATCAGTTGCTGCCTTGCAGTGATGGCAAGGTCTATCCTTGGACAAATCAGCCATTGTACACTGAGAAAGAAAGTGGTGCTTACTATGCTGATGTGAGCACTAGAAGCAAGTTTAAGAGTTAAGATCTATTTAGCATTTATATAGCATTTACATATGCAAATAATGAAAAAAATATTAGCTAATTTATCTGCAAAATATAGTGGTAGGGTAGGTCTTCTAGAAGTATTCATGATGGTTGATACTGGTAAATACAATAAAGGTGCAAAACTTCTTTACCAAAGGCATAACATATGCTATTGTCAAGACCTAGATCAGGGGTCAGGGCTCCCTAATTTTCACTTGCTCACCCCTCAGTGAGGTTGTGCTACCACAGTTGTTAACATCTTCCTAACCATAGTCACAAACTCAGTGGCTGAGGTTGGAAGGGACCTCTGGATCATCTGGTCCACGCCTCCTGCTCAGGTGGCATCTGTTACCTGAAAGTAAAATAGTGTTATCAAAATTCCTTAAAGAATGGCTGCTCCTCTGAGCCCTCTGAGGAGTCATATCTGAAGAAGCTGATGGCTATAGCCTCATTTTGATATAAAGGCACTGACGGACTGAATTCCCTAGCTGAGAAAAGACCAACAGTTAAGGGTGGTGTGCCAAATTGCATTTTTCTTTTCTAAGTGAGAAGCATGTTGATACAAACTCAATGAAATACTCTGCAGTACCTTGCAAGGGGAGAGGTGGTGCTTATCACAGGACTGAGACACTCTTGGTCAATAAAAAAGCAGAAGTTTGCAGATCTTGCTGAAACTCTCTCCAGAACAGGAGACGCTTCCTTTGCCTTGTTGGCACTTGAGAGTTCCTGCTACTCCACTGTCCCATTCCAAGCCATTCAGACTCTCCATGTGGGTTTTTCACTCCAATTCCATAGATTTCTCTAGCCTACCATTTTTTTCTTTGTAAGCATGTTCTCTTAAACAAAAGAGCATAAGGCACGTGGAAGCAGTATGCTCTGTACTGTCTTTGTAGTCTATTGCTATGCCTAAGCGGGGCTATTTTTCCAGTCCCCAAAAAGGCTAGCACTAAGAGTTGGCAACTATTTTTATTCTGAGGTGAAAACAAATATATAGGATTTAAATAAAACCAACTGAAGTGAAGTTAGAGACTATCCTCTTAGGTCTTGCTGATGTCATTTGGGTTTTACATAGTGTCACACACAGACTTATCCACTCTCTTCTCAAACACAACTAATCCAAACTATTTCCACTGCTATGCAGAATTTTTCCCTTTATTAATCTTCTTTTTAATATATCAACCGATCTGCTACTGCTGAAATAAAATTGAATATTGTTGTGTGTTTTGATTTGAAGAATTAGAAAAACCAGAGATTCAGAAACGTAATTAAAATACTTTACATCAAAAATAAGCTTCTTTGGATTATAAAGATATATATTAAATACTGTTAGAAGAAACAACAATATCTATAATATCAAGGATATAATTTCCAGCTGAAAAAGGCTTCCCTTATTAAAAAAAAATTCTTTAAGTAATAAGAAGACTGAAATTCCTCTGAGTCTAGGTAAGGATGGAGCATTAATTAGCTGCCAGAAAATGGTCTCTCAACACTGCAGAAAGAAATATGCCTCTAATTCTCATTATGTGACCCAAGAGAGGGGCATTAGGTCTGTAACCAGTGAAACTAAAATGTGAAAACTTTTTTTTTAGTGATTGGACTACTCAGAGAGCAAGAGGTGAATAATCACCTGCTATCAAAGTATTCACTTCTCTGGATTAGCAGTGGCTCCATACAGCCCCTTTCTCCTCACCTAAACCTGATCGTGCTCTGTTTAAGACAGATCACTTTATACAACATCCAGTTTCTGAAAAAGTAAAGAGATCATAAAAAATTAAAGAAAGGGGCTAATATAGAAAAGTTAAAAGTCAATGTAGCAACTTTCTATTATCTCTATGGGTATTATTAGAGTTGTTTTACAGTTCCATAGCTGTTCTACAGCACTCTGTGGTTGTTCATGTTATAGCTGTATTATTCAATGTGTATCCTTTACATTCCATGTAACAGAGGGTCTCTGTGCCTCTGCATCATTTAAAAGACTCTTATTTTAGATTAGTATTTTTTTCTTTTTCAACACTAATCTAACTCAAACAGTTCCAAAATAATTAATAGCCCAAGAACTTTACATACTTTAAGGTGTTTCCTTTTTGCCAGAAATCATCTTTAAAATATTCAATAAATATATGTGATTTTTGTTGTCTTGTGCTGTATGTTACCCTTTACTGACTATCCTTTTGACAGCTGTCTGAAACAAAGTATAGCATTCCAGAACTCTCTGTGCCATGCTGGTGGCATGAACTGGTACCCATTTCAAATTTGGTACCCTGTTCCTTTGATCTGGTTGTTCTGCGTGCTCCTTACCTCCTTCTTTAAGCTATCACATCTTACTTTCAATTACTTTTCTCCATGTGATATGATGTTGCTGTTCATATTTATAGGGAAAGATTATATCAATTCATATCTGCTTGTATTTTCAGGGATTTATAATGCAAAAGAAACAACAGGACATCCTTTAATATGGACATACTAAACTTGACAGGATAAACAACAACATACTCTTACATATCTGAGAGAAGACATATAGCATATTGCAAAATGATTTATCTACATTTTGAAGACACTATACTACATTTGTATTAGTTTATGTCCAATGTTAAAAAAATCGCAGCTGGATTACTCATCTGCCATAGCCCTAATGATATTAGTATTTTAAGTGCAATTTTTCAAAGTGTCTTGTAATTCTGGCTACTTAACATTTGGAAGGAGCCCAAATTTAAAAGGGTAGATGTTCAGCACTTTCTGAAAATCAGTCCATTTTATATGCCAAATGGAATTATTCCTGCATTTCTTGTGGAGGATTTGCTCTACCTCTTACATCAGTAAATAGACCTTGAGGGGAAGGTTCAAGAGGTGGTGAAACAGAGAAAACCAGCAAAACTCACCAGCAGACAATATTAGACAAACCTCACAATTGGCTTCTCATCTGTTTCTATTCCAGAAAATTTTAGGTCTTCTGGAAACAACTGGCAACTTCAGACAATGCAGGTAGACTGGCCACATGGGAATTTTTTCCATTCAAAGAGCTCTATCAGTCAGCTGCAAATGACATTCAAGGATTAGCCCTCAGTTAAAGAAGTGTCCACCTCCAAAAACCAAAGAGAAACCACAAACTTGTTTTCAATGCTGTGCTAAAACAAGACCAATTGATAGAAACCCTACCAGGTAATTATTTAAATTGCCATTCAGAGACATGTTCATATCAACTGACATAGGTTCCTGCAGCTCTTTCAATGCTCACTGCAACAGGAGCATGAGAATTTCAAGTAAACTGAGCAGAGGTAATTCAGTGTGTGGTGTGAGAAAGGTCATTTTCTATTCTCCTTCCCTGAGACGATAAACTGTAATCTTAGAACGGGGCCCCAGTACTTTTCATGTGGCTGGCTTTTCAGACGTTTGAGAAGCACAGACCTGTCCCCTGATTTAGCATTTGTTTGCAGCTACATCAACAGGAATCCATTTCCAATAATTGCACTCAGATAGGTAAATGAGCCTTATGAAGGGTAAACATTTACAGCGCCCTGAACTCACAGATGAGATCTCAGCTGTCTTACTGTCTTTGAAGAAGTCATATCTGTGGCAGCTGCATTTTTGGATACTTCATCCCCACCACAATCCCCCATGGCGAGGCTTTAGGAAAAAGATGCAAAAAGAAACTTGAAGCTGCAGCATATCTAATTCTAACTGGTCAGGAGACAGTTGGGCACATTTAAGCAGCTGTTCCATGTTCTTGTTACTCCTTCATTGTGATGTAGAAGAAAAGTACATCTGAGGATCTCCCTTTTGTCAGAGGCATGTTCAGGCCATATGATCATGACTGAAAAGTCTACAAAAAAAGGTTCCTCTGTAAATTCGAACTGTGTCCTTTATAGGAATACATTATGATAGATACTAATTACAAGATTACATACTTATTTCTACAGGAATCAGGTTTCATTCAGTGTTCATTTTTTCTTTTATTCTCATAATTCAGTCTGTGACTTTATTATTTACTATACATCATTCAAATGTAGCACTGAATACAGTTATTAAATCCCATCTGAGCTTCTTATACAATGCTCGTGTATTATTTTCTTTGGGATTTCCAAACACAGATTTATCTTCACAAGATCCCCCCCACGAGGTGAGGAAGAGTTCTTGCCAGCAAGTTATAGAGAGGGAATATGCCACTGGGGTTGAAAGCAAGGCATGAGGTAGTTTTGGACACCCAATTTGAAAAACAGGGGGCCTAATTCTTCAGAATAAAAGATATATCAAAAGCAGTCTATCTGTCCATAAGAAAGTCCCCACTGAGCTTGGGTTCAATTATAAAAGCTGGTTGTTTCTTCTAAGCAGAGAGCTTTGTTTGCATACCCAGGAAGTGAGAATCATGCTTACAATGCCCTTGGTCATATAAGGGGATACAGGATCTCTGTTTCACAGTATATGATGTAATGCAGTAGATGGAGCCGAGACTGGAGTCATGGTCCTCATCCCTGGTTTTTTTTTTTCTTCTGTGGTGCTGTGAATGGGTAAACTGGAGCCAGAACAACCCATACCTTTGTATTGCCCTCTATGATGTGGATCACTACAGACAAATATGTTAAGTAGTAAAGCAATCGCAAAAAGTGAAGCAAATTCATACTGGAAAGACAACCTTCTTCAGATATTTTTAGAGTATTTTGTGTGCTCAGTTTTGTAAGAATGGTAATGCAATATTTATTTCACAATATGTTTAGTTCCACTAGACAGGACAGCAGCCTTTGCTAGTAGTTTTACTGCTGTAACCTTTTTTCTTTCCCCAGAGAGATTCCACTCTTCTGTTATTTTCCTTCTGCTTCGTGCAAGTTCTTTGATGCAGAATATGCTTTGCTTCCTTTTAGCTTATTTGAATATGGCACACACTTCTGAGTTGTGAATAATTCATACAAGGAACCCTTATTAGAGATTTTCTACCTGGTATCTGCAGAAAACACAGGAAATCACACCATCTATGACCTTGTGATAGAAGAACTGCTTTAAAAATTATTGAGTTATTCTGACATAACTTAAATGCACTGACTTTTTCCCATAAGGAACCAGGAAATGCCAACCATTTAATTTTTTTTAATATGGAGGTGCAATCAATAATCTTCTTTCTCTTTCTGTGGGGGACCCTTTATTCATGATTCCAAGCCTAGCTAAATAATAGGTAGGCCAATGATTTATTTTTAATATGAAAATCTTCTTATCTATCGAATACTTGAGCCCCACAAATGTCAAGTCATTTATTCAATTGTTAAGGTGACTGCTCATTTTCCATATTTTCAATGGAATTATTTCCACTTCAGTGCTAAAATATACTAAGCTTGAAGTAAATCAATTCCCTCCTTGTGCTAAAAATTAGCATAGCACAAACTAATCAATGCTATCAAACACTAGTGCAAAAGCTGTGACAATAACCGTATCAGTGAGGAAGTAAATTGCTTATTATGCCAAACTGGGAAAAAAGCCTCATCAGTCACAAACCATCTGATTCACAGAAATACTGTCTGTGGGTCTATTGTTCTTAGGAGTGGGCAAGTTTGTTTCCCACATTATTGAAAATACATTTCCTGTAATAATGCAGGCCCCTGCAATGTTTCTCTGCAGCAGCACCTTCCCCGTGCACTAGTGCAAACACTCAGAAACGTTTATTGAGCCAACATCATATGGGATACAGTGAGCTGCAGGGCCCATTCTCCATCATGCACCAGCTCTTGTTTGGTGGGACCCTTGCTACGGTTCTGATGAGCTGGGGAGATGGCATTGCAGCTAGGGTTGAATTGGGAGTGTGGGACCTGGTGCTCACCTTTGTCTCCAGTTTCCTGCATGACTAAGTACAGCTGCTCTGTACCTCTGCTTCCCCATCTGCAGACAGGGGCAAATACGTCCCAGATGACTAGTGGTGTTGTGAGGACAATATAACTAATATCTGCAAAGCATTCAGGTGCCTGAATGTAGGGGTATAATAGAAAACCTGTGTAATAGTTCATTAAGGCAGGGCTGCTTCCATGCCTGTCTAACAAGAGTGTCAGCAAGGATGGCAATTAGTGCCAGTGACTGGACCAAGACCACCAACTCGTTTCCTCTGGGCCCCCAAGCAGCCATCTGATGATAATAATTTTGGGTCTTTACCAGGCAGGGACGGACATGAACGGATGAGCTAGAAGGGAGAGGTTCTATGTTCCATTACTAATATCCTGAGCTATCCAGTCCTACTATAAAAATTCACTTTTATTAAAAGGTTATTTCTGTCACTTGCTATAGTATCGCTATCATTCTCTGGGATAGGAATGATGAAAGATCATTTTAAATGTTATCAATGCAATATTTAAACAGCTTTTCTTCCCTCAGAGAAAGTGCTTTGAAAAGACACCCCTTCCAGCATGTGTTAGCTCTTAACAGGGCCAACCTTTTTTAATCTCACAGTTCCTTGCACATTGTAGGGAGAAGAAAAAAGAACAAATCTGCAGTATACTCTGCTACATCATATGTCTTGCAGCCTGAAGGGACAGTTCTTTATTTATGCTTAATAAATTGTCACAAACAGAAGTCGCAAAGTATGTGGATATTGATTTCCAGTAATATAGTGACATTGATATAAAATGAATGTAATTTTAGTATTAATATCTTACACTTTTAATAACGCCTTTTGTCCCAGAAGAAAAACAAAATACTTTCTGGGGATCACCTGACTCCCAGCTGTTGTGCAAGGCCTGTATTATGGTGTTGCATTTGTTTCCTTCAGAAAGAGAGTCCTATGTGACACCTCTGCGCCATTCACAGATAGAAGTCACTGCCAATGCCCTGATGAAGTTGTAAACTGTGGGAAGCAAATGTACATGTTACAGTTTTTAAGATCCTGAAGCTGACACCCACATACTTTAGCCCATCTTCTCAACAGATAACTCTTTCCTCCTTTTCTGCCTGCAGAAGTGATGAATATGAGCTAGCAGGCCTTGGCTTTATGCTCTTCTGCAGACAGGACTTCCCCTAACAACACGCATGGATTTCCATTACATTCTGATTCAGCAGAAAATTGTATCATCAGCACCACTTGTACAGCTGAGATTATCAGAGTAGTCCAGAGGATTGAAACACACAGCTTCCATTAAGATGGATTAGAAGTTCTTCCTGGAAATGGACCTTCAAGTCACTGGACCAGTTTGGTTCTCAGTAAGAGACAGAATGTACTTTGAGGAAGAAGGAGTGGTGGAGTACAGAGAGGACACCATAAAGCAGGTTGTAGAAAGTCATGAGTTCCCTTCAAGAGAAAGAACCTTACATTTTTACAAGAATATTCCAACATACTGCATCTTACAAAGCCACTACCATGTAGTGTAACTATTCAATGTCTGCCTTTGCTACATATCACATGCTGAAGTGGGAGGGGGGGTTGTTTACAGCCCTCCATTTATGCAGAACACAAAGATATTGATTATTTTCAAGGCTTCTGCTAAAAGGCACCACAACAGCTTAAAAAGCAGAACAATCTTAAAGTAATGGTTTAAATAAAAACTTATTTGGGCCAACTACAGCCATCACTAAAGAAAGCACAGTTTTGTAATTACAAATACTGGCAAGTAGGATACCAAAACTGATAAGTAGGAGTATCAAAATCCTTGATATGTGAATCTAATTTTCTACTGTACTCTAAGATATAGTTAAATCATCTTGGTAGTGAATATGCTAATGTCTGTTTTTTTAGATAAACTTAAACTGATGTCTTTGATTGCAAAAGAATAGAATTGTTCTATTGAGGGAAAATTACAGCAGCACTAAATCTAGTGTCTAATACAAAAATACAATTCTGCAGATCCTTTCAACATAAATGTCTTTAGATATGATGTCCAAAGTGCAGCAGTCCCCCTAAGGCTCACCCTTGTAATGCTCAGGGCCTTGGGAGGTTTGCTACCAGCTTGGTTCAGAGTGCAGTAAGAGCAGATACAGTCATGAGCATGCATGCAAATACTTCTGTTGTTATTCACAGACTTGATCCATAGCAAAATTTTGCCATTTTCAGTCATAGCCACAGAAAAATAGAGTACAGATATCTAGAAAATATATCCATAGAAAATTCTTTGCAGCACAAACTTTCTCTTTTTATAAAAAAATTCACAAAACCCTTTCTGTAGCAAGGTGAGCTGTGTTCAACAGGGTACACAAAAACTTTATGTCACCCGGTGCTGTTTCCAGATGTCCCTGGCAGGACATCAGAGTTTTCATGCTGCCTCACCTTGTTCAAAACGGCCAAACAGCTCAGCCCAGTCCTGCTTGAGAACGGTGAGATGGATCCTGGCAACAAAATATGCTGTCTATACTGGGGTCACCCTCACATTTCGCTTGTCTTTCCTCACAGAACAGCCCATTCAAATACTGGCATTCATCAACTTTCTAGTACATCTTACATCACCAGAGGTGATGGGGTTGTGAAGAGATGAAATGCAAAGTGTTTGGAAGTTACAACTGAGCCATGTAAAAATCTGGTAAAGACACATGAGAACAAGCAACATGAGAACAAGCTCTTCTTGGGTCTTTCGGGCATTGTGTACTTTTGCAGTCCAGAAGTAGAAGAATAATTTGATTAACCCTTCAGTTTTGTGTAGATAGCTCCCATTTTCCTCAGAACAATTAGCGACACAAGGGAGCCTGGCAGCCTCAGAGAGAACAGCAGTGAAGCAGTAGCATCCATACCACACTCCATGCCACCTTTCTTCTGTGCACATGCAAAAGATACCGGCTTATGGTGCCATCTGCCTGGTGCCTTTCAGAGACCCTAAACTCACTCCCTGGGATGGAGAGCATGAACATTTATGTGGTTATTTATGCAACAGAATTTTGTGCAGTGTTGGTAAGTATGACAGAAAGAGTTACTGTGTGAATGTGTAGCTAATCAATGCGTGTGAACAGATCTGCCATACTTACTCATAAATGTGTAAATGTTGTAAGTAATGAACACACAAAATATGAACACACTCATTTGTCCGCTTATGAAGAATCAATTATTTCCTTATCATTTTCTCCATTCCAGCCCATACTGCAGAGGATCATTTTGTCTTACTTCACTGAAAATATAATAAATCTTCAATACATCACCAAATCCAACAAATTAGTACAAATCTTGCAGTTTTCTTTCTTTTCTTATCTAAAAAGGACACATGCAAGACCAGACCTCCAAAGCAGCCCATCACTTAGTTCTTAGTTCAAGTCCATTTAATTTTATAAATTCATTATTCCTTGCACATAAAATTTCTTTCCTTGATGTTTTAAAATATATTTTTTTCTGATTTCACTGAATTCAGACAAATATTTCCACAGAACTCAGACACTAATCGCAAATCTTCTCACTGTTAAATGAGTTAGATTTCTGATGTAATTTATTACTATTATGACCAAAGTACTTGTAGCGCTTCATGTAGTATTGGACTAGATCACCTCTGTTTTGCCATGCGTATGAAGAGCTTTAGCCCCACACATCTCTCTCAATCTAATTCACAGAAATAAAGTCAGAAATATATAGTAAAGCCATAAAAAAATGATGTCTACTTTGGCTATTGCAGGAGAATTTTAAAAGATGGCCCTCAAAGTTCTCTAGAAAAGGAAAATTTGTAAGAACTTGATTCAATACTCTAATATATCTTAATGGAATGTTGTATTTTGAAATGAAATATTTAATAATGGTAGTCAAGCACCTAGCTAAATTAATGGTGATCCCTTTGGTACTGTACACCTATCCAACCATTAGCTTTTGTAACACAGGAAAATCCCTGTGCTTCCTCCCTGCTGCAGAGAGTTTTCTATTTACCTATGATTTTGCACGCAGTATGTTTTCTGGCAGAACAACCCTGGTAGAGTGCAATCAAAACAACGGATTTCATATTCTGGTCTACAAACATCTTATAGTCCTGATCTTGTCTACAGACATGAGCCAGCAGATACACCACTACTGTCTTCCACATAATTTCATTTTTTATCTGAAGGTAACAATTCTAGGAAAAAGGAATTTCCAGTGAAGCTTGCGGAAGGATGCCTAGTGTTGAGGCTGAGCTCCCGAACATCATTACACTGCAAATCACACTGCAAAAACATAACCAGGAAGTTTGTGTCTGAGACAGGAGTAAGGATTTTGATCTGTTTAAAAGTCATATGGTTGGCATGGGTTTTGTGCGGGTACTGTCACATTCTGATACCATTCCAGATTATTGCATGTTGCTGTGTCTACACATGTGGAAGCGTATTATGTCATGCCCTGAAGAGGCTGTGATTTCTGCTCTTCCACAACATTGCGTTAGCAATGAAGGCAAATCAAGACTTGGTATCTGCTCCTGCACTGGCTGCTTGATGCAACCTCTAATGTCCCTGCCTTAGCTTGTCCTCCAGCTGTTGTGCCAATACAGTTCAATAAAATACAGGACAAGAATGGAAGAATTAGAGAAGTTTAAAACAAAACAAGTAGTAAACCCAGAAATGTGGGTTAAATTTACCTGAGCACAGAGTGTTTATTGTTTCTTGTCATTCTTTCATTATCAACATTAATGCTAACATAATTTCTGAGAGTTTCTCTTTATGATTGACCTTAGGATGGCTGTTGAGTTTTGTACTGTCAAGCACCTCCTCTCTTGCAAGTTTGTGCTGTGCTGCAAAATAAATTCAGTTGCACATGGAGGATCTGCTGAATCTCCATTGTTTACAGTCTGGTTTTGCAAGGGAAACAGGCACAGGTTTTAATTTCCCTTGATATGACAAGTTGTAATTCACAGAAAATCAGGAGCTGATAGACAAGCTGCAAGGTGGTTTGTGGAGACCTAGTAACAATTTCAACTACACCAGAATCAGGGTCCTTAGACACAAACTCCAGATTCATAAAGTCAGTTATGCACCTGTTAGAGAATTACATCTACCTAGGCAAATTATAAGTGTCTTTGCAGTTATAAAGCCTGACCTCCCTCTTTTTAGGTAGTATAGCTAATTTTCCTTCAAAATAAACACAGTTCTACCCTAGACTGTATATAAATTTTATCTAAATTAATATAAACTTCATGGTGTATAAATTCGTAATGAAAATGGCATTCTAATAATAAGAACAATCTAAAATTTGATCTGAAGGCATGTCTTCTTCTGCCTTTACATTTGTTATAGCACCAAGAGTATGAATATGAAATTCTGTGCAGCCAGGTTTTATTCTCTTTACTTGAGAAAGAATAACACAAAAGAAAAGCCACCATGGATTTCAGGCTAAACTAGGAGCTAACATGCTTACTAACTACAAAAATTTTCATTGGGGTCTTCGGTGCAGCTGTTTCCTGAGATATGCAAGACTAAACTCGTGTTGATACATTGACAAATATCTCAGTGTAATTAGTCATCTCATGGCAATCACAGAGGCATCTTCTTAAGCACAGGGATCATGTATAGTTTCATTAAATATCAAAGAAATAACACTTGTGTACTGAACCCAGCTGTAGTTCTTGCACCATGGTTGTTTATATTGTGACACTAGGCAACCTTATGCACACTACTTTTGGCCATTCATAGCCTCTTTTCTAATAAAGCAAGAAGAAAAAGGAAAACAGTGAACAATTTTGGTGATAAAAATAAAAGAAGCCCAAGAAGTTAATTCATGAACATAAGACAACTATAAAGTTTTTAAATGTCCCAACAAACTCTAAATTAACTAGATCACTGCAAAAGAAATCTAACTTAAAGCACCATTAAAATTCCCTTTCAAAATACAAAATAAATCAGGTCTGCTAAATACACTCTCAATTATTCTCTCATGTCTGTGTTTTTCCTTATGATTATGAACTGGCATTGTCCATTTGTACAACACATCACATAAGCAGTGTGAACCATTAACAGGTCTTCTGCACTTTACAATAATAAATGCATGAGCTCATGTTTCGATGTGTTTTATCCAAAAATATGAAGAACCAGGCATTGAAATAGAACACTTCACTAGTAATTTTCAGCCACAAAAACAACTCAATAAATCTGTTGTCAACACACTGGATTTTTTTCTATATATGTTCAGGTTGTTGTTTACCCTGGCAAATCTCAGTTTCTTCCTTCACAATCTGCCTGTCAGAATATTCAAACATTCAGAATAAGCAATTCTGAAGGAAACAGAGATTCAGGAAGCAGACCCTACCTCCTTTCAATCATTTGTCACTCTCTCCTCAGGCTGAGATTGTCATCATTGCTACCAGACTTAACTCGGCTTGACAGTAGCTGCATTTGTGCATGGTGGTCTTCATCTTCTCTGGTTAAAGCCTTGGACCTGAGTCTCTGCTTATTTTGATTTGATATTCATAAGAGATAACAAACTTGCTAACAAAGTTTGGCCTCAACATTATTTAGAGTAGCAGCAGAAGACCCAGGCTCCACCAAGGATCCTCTCAAGTTGAAACAAATACAGTGAATCTCTTCAAGAAGAGCCTAGATTTTGCACCATTTCTCTTAACAGCACTGAATTTCATGCCAGTTGGCAGATATTAAAATCTCCTCTTTGTGCACGTTATAATATGAAGCAGATTATTCCACATATTTAATGGATCATTGAAAACTTTTTTGTGGTTTATTTTTTTTTTTTTTTTTCTTGCCATCGGGATGTGGCAAAGTCCATTTTTCTGTCAGGTTTGAGGAACAGAACTTCTTTACTTGCTCAACCTGTTCATTTCCATTCAGTAATGCTGCTGTCAACTGTCATCCATAGTGTCTGAGCCTACACTGGCTTCAGCCACTCGCATTGCTCATGCTAGAAACCACAGAGTCAGCAATAAGGATGTCATCAGCGTACTTGAGATTACAACATCTCCTTCTGCCAATGTTAACACCACTATGGCAACCATCAACAGCAATACACATTATTATTTCACTATACATATTGAACAGATGTGACAGCCTTGTCAAACTCCTTTTCTGGTGTCCAACTACTCCGTTATACCTTCTGCTGCTTTGACTACCCTTCTCTGGCCAAGAAAAGAGATGAAGCAAGTTGACCATGTGTGTAGTAAAGCACTTTTGCAACGTCCAGAACTGGCCCATATTTCTGTACAGCATACTAAACAAAAATTTTTAAATACAGTTGCTAAAATATAACTGCAATAGAGTACCCCCTCTTTTTTTTTTTTTTTTTGTTTAATAAATATGTGATTAAAATCAGTGCAGACTATGCATATTTTCACCAATTTCACCAAGGTCAGGATGTAGCCCAACTAATATAGATATTATAGTCAAGAGCTGGCTGAATATACTTTAGCCATCTTTTCCTGAGACAATCAACTTTCTTGAAAGATAAAGAAAAAAAGATATTGTGTCACCGTTCTTGTTCGACCCTCTATGTACATGCACCTCATTAATCTTTCTGCTTAATTTTAAATGTCCTAAGAATATTCTTTCAGTTTAATTAGAAGCAACTAAGTTCACACAGACTGGAACATTAAATGTTACTTGTTGTTCTCTTTAAGAAGGTTTTGCAGTATCTCACATAGAGAAGACAGCAAGGGAACCACAAATTAGAAGAGGGAGTTAACTTATCCCAAGACTGGGTCAGCAGGAGAATGAGAAATAGGCAAGAACAACCTAATCCAATTTTCCATCCATTTTCCTGCTCAACCACATACCATTCAAAAAAACCCAAAAGGTTATTCAGCATCTAATTTTGTAAGCATTAGCCTTTAAATCACAGCAAAGCAACACAAAGAACCTGGGGAACAACCTGCTGAGTTCTGCTTCACCTCCACAGGCATAGGTTTTCTCTCTGAGGGCTTCAGAAGAAGCAACACAATGGCTATGTAATAGCATACCTTCATCCTGCAAAACACACTGTGTGTCAAAAAAGGGAGTCTCACCATGTTCTAGGTATGATTGTCCTGAAGAAACGAGTGCTTCAGACAGCAGCTCTGATTGCTGGCTTTTCTCTCTTCTGAGTTTACACCTGCAGCAGGTGGAATTGTCAATGGTAAAAAGAGAGATGTGCAAAGCTGGGCTGACTTGGTGGAGCAGGACCTTCCCCAGGTAGGGGAAGGTGATAGCTGAATACAGGTAGATAGATATAGGGCTAGATGTAGATGTTCAACCATGAGCTAAGAAATAGGCATTACTGAAGCTAATGTAAGTGTTTTATGTGGAAGAAAAGGCAGGCAGAGTGTATACCCTCTCCATTGTTAAATCAATAACATTGTGGTGTGCTGCCGAAATTCAGCTGCACTTTTGCTTTTCTTTTATTTTTACCTTTAGGTCTAATCAATAAAGAAAAGGTGAAGAGGAAAGGAATGAACAGTAGTGTGAAGCAGCTTTGATTCTCATTAATGATATTCTCTTCAATTTGGGTGACGTGAGACCCTTAGAAGAAAATCCTGGAGATATGTGCTGGCAACCATAAGACTTACCTCCTTTCTTAAAAGGATTCAGCCTTTATGTCTCCTCACCTCCATCCATAGAAGTGATGACAAAGCCTTTAGGTTTGTAAAAAAGTGATCTTTGGCTTGTTGACATGATTTCTATTAGTATGTATCACACAAGAATTTGAAATCTCCAAGGAATCATTTACTGAGAGTAGGAGGGATGTGATGACTCCAAAACTGATGAGTCATCACATGGTGGTATACAACACCAAAAACAAAACCAGAGCATAAGAGTACAACAGTGTTTGAGCTGTCATATTCTAGCATCAGCTGGTTGCTCATGGAAAGGAAATGGGATGGGTTTACTACTTTTAAGGGATAGCTGATGTTTTTCTTTGGTTTATGTTTTTTAAATTACTCCTAAATACTTTACAGAACAATAGACTGTGTATTGCCTAATATTAAATGTATCCAGAAGGACACATAAATAGATAAATGTAAAATGCCAATGAAGGAATAATATAAGAATATTCCATTTTAAATTAAAAATTGTGCCAAGTCATTTATATTTGAGAAAAAAAAAATCTCATACTGCTCAAGACATGATAAAGACAAGGACTTTGAAAACAGATGACAATCTGAATTTGGACAAAAATCTCTAAACCTGCTACTTCAGTTGTAGCTTTACATAGCTATAGACAAAGCAGGTATGATCACATTAATTTCTGCATTTGGACAGTTCCTTGGCATAGTGCAACAAATAGATTAAGAGACTTTTAACTCTTCCAATATCTCCCAACTCTTCCAGCAGAGAGCAACAGCAACATGCTCCTTATAGCCTCCCTTCAGGTCAAGGTTCTCACAGTGCTGCACGAAGACAGATTAATCACACCTCAGAAACACATCTGACCTGCAAGTATTTAGCGCTCATTTCAGCTCAGCTGATTTAAGTGTGTTGCAAATCCCTCCTGCTAAATACTTATGTGACCAGGTGTAACTACTGAGAGCATATCTAACAAACCCCAGGTCCTGGTTGGTTTTAAGCAAAAGTAGTTTCTTTGAACCTAGTAGGATCTCTCACATCCTCAGAAATGATACAACGGGTGTTCTCAGTGTTATGTTCATTGAGGGCCCCTTAGTGGTTTGGGCAATTGGCTAGGTACCACATAAAAAAATTCTTTTAATGTGTAACATGTTCAAAAGATGTTGGATGAAGAAAGCTCCCATTGTGGGTGACATGCAAAACCTTTCCAGGATGTAGGTGGCTGTCAGTTCTGCTCTGGAAGACCTTGGTGTAACAGAAATTAAATCACTTAATGGTTGACATTAAATAATGAAGTACCTAATCAGAATAAAAGTTCATCTATATGCAACTTTTAAGGTAATTCAGATGCTACTTGGTTGAACCCAATGAAGATGCAGATCTTGTGGATTTCTAAGACTAGTATTTTAGTTTCACAAAACTCGTTCAGGATCTTTCAGATTTTCTATTTGTGATAGTTAATACTATATTCCCCATCCACAAGAGATATTGAAATAAAGAAAAAGTACAACACCTTACTCTCTAGACAAGAGGAAGTCTGTGCAATATAACAAGCTCAGGGAATAAAGCCATTGTTGATTTAAATGAAAGGAAAAGTCCCAGTTGTTTTCAGTAATGGCCAGGATTTCACTTTTTAAAAAAATGAGCTTCTGTTACCTCAGGGGTAGTACTGATTAGGAGGAGTTATATAGGGTATATATCACCTTCAGGTTTTCACTACAGTTTGTGTCTATACCTTTTTCTTACCTTCCCTCTGAAATTTGTATTTCCTAATTCCTTTTTCCCCTTTCTTGCCTCTCTCTCCTCCACCCCCTTACCCCGCACCTTCTCTTCGGGTTTCTTTGACTTTCCCTCCTACTCCTTTCACAGCACCTCTAATGCAGCATGAAAACACTTAAATTTAACATTCCAATTAAACTTTCAAGCTCTCAGCATTTGAATGGATTAGAATAGAGGTGAGCTAATAAGTAATCCCTTTTGCAGACATGGTGTAAAATGGTGGCATCAAGACCAGCAGGACAATTTCCCCAACAGCAGGGTATTCAAGAGACTATAAACTTAGTTTTGGCTTCTGCTATCTTTTTATTTTTCCTCTCTATACTAAAATATGAGAGGAACTTCTTTAATTTTCACATCAGTGTTTGCAGCTCAGGACTCCATTAATGCACCCCTCTCCCTGCTGCTGTTCTCTGCCCTAGTTTGCAGTCAGTTCATTCTGCACTGATGTATATTTCATTGCCCAAGGCTTAATTTTGATTTATTGTCCATCCATAAATTAGAAAAATATGCTCTGGAATTCCATCCCGCTGAAAAGCTGTGCCTGATGTCAGGGGACTGGGTGATATTTAAGATGTCAGAAATACATATTGGATTAGTGTGCTTTGTTTCCCCACAACAGCAGGTGTTTAATCATAGCTGATGGCTGAAGTTAAATGCATTAGGACAGGATCAGCCAAGAAGATGGAGTTTTTCTAAACCATACAAACTCCAGATAAATAACTCAAAACTAATTGTGTGTCCACATCTTAGATACAATTTTATTTACTTTAATACATTAAACAATGAAAATAGACCCTGGCACTTAACTCCTCATTTAAGATCTGTACAAATCTTTGATGCTAATGAGTGAGTGGCTTTTGCAGGATATACATAGTCCCTTCTTGGCCCTTCAATGGCTTAAGGTATTTTCTACAGTAAAGATAACTAAGGAAGAAATGCAAGGGAGTAAAGCAGTTACAGATGGTACATTGTTATTTGAGGTTGGGGGTTTATTCCCATACAAAATTCAGGACATGAGTTTTAAAAAAATCACTTAATACACAAGACCCTAAATAGCACAGACCACATCCCACATGCAAGAGCTCTTTTGAATTTTCTTCTACTGCTGATTTTTGTTTGTTGCAGTTAAGCTTGCTGCTCTGTTTATGTTAATGAGAAGTCTCAGTGTATAGAAAAATGATCAGGCCTGGTCTTGAGCAATTTAGCTGGAGGCCGAAGAGAAGACGCTTAGGAGAGCAAACATTTTCAAGGTCAACCGGTGAACTGTAACAAGCCAGTGAGATTCATGGCGAGAATTGTATATTTTGACACAACAGCGATTTGATTAAAAGAGAAAGTAATGGATTTAAACAGTCGCTATGAGGATGTAGCCAGATTTTGTTAGCTTTTCGCAAATTACTTAACAGAGCAGTGATGGAACTGGAAATAGGGCTGTTTTGTATAAGGTAAAGAAAAGAGGGTTACGTTTGAAACAGGAATAATAAAGGATGTTAATGTTTGGTATTAAATGCATTTCACTTCATTCATATTGCAACAATTTCTTGGAAGTTTAGAACATTATAAATATCACAGACAGTTACAATAAAGTTTTCTAATATTCAAAACACAGTTGCTGTTACTGCATTTATAAAACCACATCCCTTCATGAATAAATAATACTCTGCTTGTACAACGTCTTTCCTGTGGAGGTTTTAGATCACTGCAAAAGGCAGGCCATGGGGAGAGCTACACTTCATATGCTGCAGAGAGAAACTGAGGCAGAGAGGCTCTGACTTGCAAAAAATAAGTGAGTCAACGGGAAATGTATGATACAGGGTCTCATTACCCAGTCTTTATAGTCAGGGCCTGATAGTACATGATATTTAAGTTTGAGCTTGTAGTCTAATACCAGGTATTCCAAGATAAAGTTAGACCCATCTTTCCAACCTTTCTTGTATCTCTATCCCAGCTAAAGAGAAGATGTTAACATATGAAAAAAGGTATTATACTGACATTGTGATTCTTTTTCCTTCCTGGTTTAAAATTATTTTAAGCAGAATTTTGAAACCATGGTACAAATTCAACCATTACCACAAAGTGAATTCCAGTTTGCATGTGTCCCAGAAGAGAATTTTTCTGCAAGTAAATTCCACCCTGCCCCAAAGCAGAGACTAGAGTCTGAACCTCATGCAGAAGAGTAAAACTTTATGTGTCAACAGCATTATGAGAACTGCATCAGGCTGGATGTTTTAAAATTATATTTACAGTGTGTGTCTACTGGAGACTCATGCTCCAGCAAAAAAATTATCCCTTTCCTTCTCCTGTTATGTCTGTGTTTAATGTTGTTGACTTAGCTTCTTTGCATACACAGAGGTTATGTGACTGAGGGCAGGTCCACTTAAAAAAAATCCCCAATCAGTAAACAAAAGAAATCCCATTAATGGTGAAAGACCAGTGCCTTGCCATGGCAAAGCAGGAGCAGGTGCTATAATCTTCCCAGGCATATGGGCTGAAGACCACATTAGCAGGGTATCAGAGATGACTGAATGTGACCATAAACATCAAAATCATAATTTCTGTGGTGCAGGCTCTATTTCACACATCATCTGTTTAGAAAAAGTTACTGTGCTTTCTTAATTGGCGTTTCTTAAGCTCCCAGTATCCAGGGTATATTATCAAGCCTTGAGGTGAATCTTCACATTTGAATTGAACTCACCTCAGGCCACACGGCCATCAGAAAGAGATGGTCCTGCCTCATGAGTAGCTTGTGTCTGTGCTCTCTAGAGTGGGACCACACCAAGACTGAAACCATCTCCCAAACCTGGTTGAAATGCAGTGTTTTTTGTGGTCAGCTGCGTCACTGAGTCAATCCAACTCACCACATAAAACCACAATCACTACCAGTTGCCTTAGGAAACCGAGGGAACACATCACTGGGGGTTAGATGGGGCAGGGCAGAAGAAACCAGGCTGGCCACTGACCAACTTTTCTAAAATCACCTTTGAGTTTGGTTCTGGTGCTTTAATACAGCTTCAAGATTTGTGCTCCTTAGTCTTAAGGCACAAGAGGATGATGACAAAAACCTGCTAAATATTAAGGTGGGTGAGAATCATCAAGTAATTTGGCTTCAGTTTGCCTTGAAACTACCTGTTTAGAATTATTGTGATATTGTAGGTGTCCTCAGCAGACAATGTTTCCTAATAAATCCCCTCTATACTAGGGCCAAATGAGGTTCAACTTATATTTCTTGTAAGGATTCTGTGAACAGTGAAGATGGTTTTTATTTTGAGGAAAATAAAACCATTACATTCTCAATTCTGTGTCATTTATTTAGAAAAACATTCCACTGAATTTCTCCCAACAAGTAAAACCTGGCACATATAGCCCCAATTCAGGTTTCCTAGGAGTATTAGAGAATGCAATTCACAAATTAATGCAAAATTAATTTTTATTCTAAGGACAGGTAATTCTGATTTGAGACCGGGAGGCAAAATCTAATGGGATAACGTGTTTAAATATGCTTAAATAATAAATAACAGCTTGTCTTTAGCAGAAAAATAATCCAATATGAAATCTACATATTTCAAAAAACTAGTTAGTTTAAATGGAAAAATGTTAACAATGAGAAAACTCAATACCAATAAGAAGTGTCCAAGAAAGATTCAGATTATTCCACTCTGCAAAACAAATACATCTGTCTTCACTTGATTTTCAGATTCAATGTTTTGCAACTCAAAGCTGGTGGAAAAGAGCTTCCAGTTAATAAGTCCTTTAACCCCTACAAAATCATAATGTGCTACCCCTTAGTATATGTAGTGGATTCTTTCAGTTTTCACTAGTCTTTTAAAAATATCTTCCAGGAGAACATTTTGGGTTGAGCAGAACATTTATCAGGAGTCACAATTCCCAATTTCTCAGCTCTTCGGTGGATTCCTTGTGTGACCTTGAGCAAGTCAACACACTTCCATTTCCATTGCTGAACAAAAGATATCCTATTTATCTCCCAAGGGCCTTGTGTATCTTAATCAATCAATATTTTTCATGACGTTTTGAGATCCACAGATAATTAGAGATTCTGTGACAATAAAACCTAAGTACTATACACATCTTAGAGGCTGTTTTTTCCCATGCAGTGTCTTGTAACTCCAGTGGGACTAATGAATATCTACACACCTTTCTAGCATACACTGAAAGGAAATAGCTTGCTAAAAAGAGCCCAAACCAAATATGACTACCAAACATTTTTCCTGTTTCATTATCCGAGATGTCTTTTGAAGGAAAATAGAAATTCTGGTGAGATCTGACCTCTATCTTTGCCTGTAGAACTACATCACTAAAGGAAAATGACTTATCATTTTGAAAAGGAAGCACAGGAAGTTTGACTGTGCTGGAAGTCTAATGTAAAAGTTGAAGTTAATTGAACAGGTTCTTAGAAAAACTGTCAATTAAAATCTAAAACCCAGTAGTATCACAGGACATTTCTTTGGAGGGAATACACAGGGAGGGTCCCACACTATTTGTGTGGTCAGACACTAGGTGTTTCAGTGAGATCTGTAATTAAATGATGAATGATATTGTAGTCTGCTATGTTTCCACTTGCTCTAGTAATAAATCACTGGGACATTGAAATGTCCTAGGTTTTGCTACCAGGCCTGCTTCTCCTGAGACAGAACTTTGAACTATGAATTTTCTCCCCTGAATCAGACACTTTACACTTCATATTCAAGAAATAAGGACTAAGTTTCATATGAAAACTGCCCCAGGCACTATTTATCCTTTAGAATTTTGATTACATGCTTTGCACCGTAGGGTCAACACAGGACAGAAGTCTGGGAGAGTTCACAGAGAAAACAAGCAAAGTATTTCTGATTAGTCACATATTACATCATATCATAGTGCCACACTTAAAGAGAACTGAAAATATGCATCAGAAAGAAAACCATTATTAAGAGTATTTGCTTTCTGGAGTCCTATCCATCTAGAGAGCACAAGAATAATTTTTATTTCTACAATAAAACTAATCAGGATACCACATGAGCTGAGATGATGAAAGTCAAACTTTTGTTCTAGCTCTAAGTGGAACCATCTTCTTCATTGTCAGCTGGGCAATTTGTCTGTTTGGAATAATTGAACTTGATAACAACAATGGTGACACTAAAGATGTACCTGTTATTTCAGACTGGAGACAAAAAATGACTGCAGATAATGAAAAGTAAGATACATATATTTTCTCTATTCATTTGAAAACTGAAGTACTATTTAGAGCTGTTGAAATTACAAAAGGAAGATCATCACTTCCTGGATATGCTCCTAAATCACATTTGCAATCTTTTAAATGTTTAGTAACTAATTAATCTTTTATACTTCCTAGAGGCACAAACAGGTCTTTAACTTTCATTTTAAGCTCTTCATGGTGATACAGATATGGTAACACTAAGATGAGGCAATTCACAATTATGCATGCTGTCCATTCCAAAAAGTGAGTAGGTAAAAGGCACTCGTCTCAGAAAAGTCAATAAGGATAATCGGATATCAATGAGTAATCGATTTATTAATTAAAAAAAAAAAAACTAAACAGACCCCAGAATTGAATTGTTTTAAATTTAACTTATTTAATGTTCTAATTGCCTATCTACAAGTAGGATAATTTTGCTAGCCCCACAGTTTTTAAAGTAGGGCTTCTGTTCCTTCAAAATTCTGTTGGCAACAGGCACAGACTACAACCACCTCCACAGCAGGTTAGTTTTTTTTTTTTAAAATCATGAATACAGCAAAATGCATTTGGCTTGACAGATGTGAATCTTTCAAGATTTCACTTGAAATAGATTAAATTTTACTATTTTGAGAATTTTATCAAAACTTCAAGAATCATACCAAATTTTTGGATGTCCTGAGTATAAAACTTGAGCCAAAAATGTGGTTTTGAAAAAACTCATGGCATTTAGTTTTGATAAAAATCAAGCTAAAGTTTCAAAGACTGGAAGTTGATTTTGTCAGTCCAAACTTTGGTAAAATCTGTTGGGTTACAGTTGAATTTTATTGTGACGTTATTGTTACTCTCTCAGAAGGAGATTCAAATCATCTGAGGAAATGGAAATCCTTGCAAACAGAAGTGGATACTAAATTAAAAATGTAATTTTTCACGCATCTCTGGTTTAGCCTGACAGAGCATAACATTTCAAAGGAGTATTTATAGTTATTCAACTAAAGATTACAGAGAAAACACTTTTCCCCCCTACTCCTTCTCGCCTACTGCAGTTCGAACTAGTGAGACACTTAATTATTTCCTGTACCCACTGCAAAGCTAAATTTGAGGGGGAGTAGTAGGATTTCTTTCAGGGTTAGGCAGCTCTATGATGTGCTGGGAATGGAGAAGTCAATGAGGGGCACAGATTTGTCTACAGAATGAGTAGCACCTTCGTTTGTCTTGGTGATTATCTTAAAATCATAGAATGATAGAATAGTCTGGGTTGGAAGAGACCTTAAGGACCATCTAGTTCCAACTCCCCTGACATTGGCAGGGACACCTTCCACTGGACCAGGTTGCTCAAATCCGCATCCAATCTGGCCTTGAACGCTGCCAGGAATGGAGCATCCACAGCTTCTCTTGTTGACTCACTACCCCCACAGGAAAGAATGTCTTCTGTGTATCTGACCTAAATTTCTCCTTTTTCAGTTTGAATCCATTACTCCTTGCCCTATCACTACAGCTGCTGATGAAGAGTCCCTCTCCAGCTTTCTTGTAGGCTCACTTAATTGATTTTATTAATTGAAGTCTGAATGTCTATGTTGCATAAATATAAATCTACAGCCCTTCCACATCTACTTCAACATGCTGGACTCATCTATTTGTGCTTAGTATATGGAGCTTATCAAAGGTCCATGAGGCACTTCTGTCTTCATAGCAGCTACTTAAATTTCCACAGTTCCACTTCAGGTACATGTTTTGAAGAAGCTCATGGACTGATGAGGACAAAGGGAATGATCGTAGGCATAGAATGGTTTCCAAACACAGAGACTCCATCTTGGAAAAGAGACAAGTGAGGGAGGAGAGAGTGGAGACAAGTAAAATCAAGCTGATCAACTGATGAATACAGAACAAAAAATAAGGTCAGACAGATCAGTCAGTAGGTTTAAAGCAAAGTGTCTTTTCACTGAACGTGAACATTACCTGCAACATAATCTGTTGAGAAAAGCCCAAGAATATTTGTATTTAATAGAGGATTACATACATTTGTGGCAGAACTACCAAAGGTGAATAAATACATGATTCCAACACACTTCAAATTTCCTAAATGGCTGATTGCTAAAAAGAAGAAGGATCACAATGCTTGCCTTTATACTTTACAGAAGCAGGTATATCTGAGGACTGCTACTAGACAGTACAAACTACACTAGACAGATCTTTCACAGAGTTCTTTTAATGTATTTTACCTTAGCTAATATAATTTGGTGTATACAGTGAAAAATCCCTAATCTGAAAAGTGTACAGCCTCTGACCAAATCAATTATGAGAGCTCAGAAGCTTTTGCAAAATGACAAGCCCAACAAAATTTTCAGAAATCTATTATCTAATACTCTTCACCAGAATAAAGAACCAAATGGGAACTGAGACATATTATTTGGGAGTACTCTGCTCCAGAACTTCATGCTACAGGTGATCACTCTGCTGCTGTATCTTACACACAATGTTAATGATCAGGGAAGGTAAAACAAATCTGACCAGCTCACCCAGACTTGTTTAGGGGCTCTTCTCCCTGTAGCCCTTTTGGATCTGCTGTAAACCTCATTTGCAGACCTACAAATGTTGTTCTCCTGCCACTAGTCTCAGGAGAAGCTCTGACATCATCCATGCCTGCCGTGCTCTGCTGATGTTGTGGGAACAGTGAAGAATTCCATGGCATGATAGTCTGGTCTTAGGTGTTTTTTCAACACTGAGACAAACCTTGCACTATCAACCATGATATGGGTCTTCACCAGGAAGAAACAAAGCATTGTTCAGAAAGACATCAGCAGAACTCTGATTAGAGAATGAAGAGGCCTGAAAGATTTCTATGTGCTATCCTTTCCATAGCAAGACACTCTACTATTTTTCATGCTCCTTCTCCTTCGATTCTTATTAATTCTCATCCCAGCTAGGCACATCCAGAAGGTGGGAATGGACTCGACTCAGCCATGTGCCTATTTCTCAAACTGGACCTTGTGCCCCTCTCTGGTTGTGCCAAAATGTCTGAAGGAAAGAATAACATGTCCATGGTCCTGCAAGTCAGGGGCATCAAAACAGGGTAGGGGACCACAGAGCCTGTGGCTCTGTGCTGCTTCTTTCTCCATATTTATGTTTTTTATCATTACTCAGTTCAGCCACACAAGGCAAATTGTGTTTAATAAATTAGCCTAATGGATTCAGCAAGTGGTTTGTGAGCGGGGTGCTTCCTCTGGTTAAGGAAAACATTTATATTCCCTCTCCCTTTGCTTTTCATGACAAAGAGGGTAAGCAGAGGGCAGGCTACAGTGGGGAGGGGAGAGAAAGCCTTCCTGTCATTCCTGGGGCTGGGGACATCATCAGGGCCAGCCCCAGAAGGTTTGCAGGGAGCCTGGGGCGCCGGTGCCCTTTGTCTCCTCAGCAGTGGCCAGGCAGGCTGGGGCTGAGGTACCTACCACAGCCTGCCTGGCAGGCAGCTCCCTCCCCTTGCCTGTGCTGCACATTAAACTCTTCCAAAGGGGCCTCTTTAACAGCTCCCCATGAAATAATAATTCATTATGTCACTAGGAGGGAAGAAAGGGAGTGTAAGTGTCTTGATGGGATTAGCGTAAACCCCCGCAGAGATGATTTAGGAGCCGTGATAATTCATTTAATAGGGGCCTGGGGTAAATTGCTAGACAGGGAAATGTAACTGAACCAGCTTAGAAAGGGCGCATTACAGGTCTGTATATGATAACTGGCTTCATTAGCAATATTTAAGAGATTTCATTTAAGAATGAGTCATAAAATGCAGAATTATTTCATCCACCTGGTTTGGTGGCCTTTAGCTTTCCTCTGTCTGAATATTAAATTGGAAATGGCACTACAGCAACACATTTTGGAAACTGTTCTTTTGGCTGTTATTTGTATGGTTGGTTTAGCTTCTCATTTGTTAACCTTTTAAAATGAGTATCATTGAAGCGGCTAACGGTACACCCAGAACTTAGGGAGATGAGGAAGGCTGCAATGGCTGAGAACAGACTGCTGCAAAACTGAGCAAAAACTCCAAGTTCCCACAGCTGTACACACACAAGGGTCCAAAAAGCATCAGCAAACAGCAAATGCTTTCCATGGAGCTCAGTAAGCTAGCTCCTTTCCCACGGAATACCTCTGATTATGTAACAGCTTGGAGGGGTGGAACAACACACAGGCATACAGACATGGTCAGCCGGACTTTGGGAAGCCGACCACCCTGTACCGTGGCGCTTAACTTTGCCTCAGACACTATTATTAGCAAATCCTGGATTTGGGTTTGGAAAAGGAAAGATAGATATGATAGTTTTCTTCCACTCACCAACATTTTAAAATCAGTAATTGTGAAAAAATTCTGCTTTTTTTTTAAAGCATAGTCCAAATGCTTTTTTAAGCATGGCCTAAATAACTGACTAGAGATTTCTACTCAGTATATGGGTAAATATTAAATGGGTAATATTTAATGGGTAATTACTCATTGGTAAATATTAAAATTTATCAGTCGAGGTCAGAGACATAAAGAACTTAATTCTGTATAGCCTTGCAACTTCATTAACTCCTCTGGGGCTGTGAGACATAAACAATTTGAAAATTTGACCTGGCACTTATATGGTTTGGATGTGTGTAAAGTGATGTCCATTATTCACACAAAAAGAATTGTTCATGATTAAAACTAGTATAAAGTGTTTAATTCATCCTAAATATAGAGGTCCTCTGCTTGTTAAGTAACGCTTCAGTAATATTTGACACCAGTACTTATGATTTTTATCCTTTGGCCCATTGGATGCATTTTAGGAGTCAAGATGCATTCCAAGATTTGAGAAAATATTTAAGAAAAAAATGAGTAATAAGCCTACAAGCTTTTTCAGCGGCCTCTTTTTATTTATCACTGGTTATTTTGTTTTTAATCAGTGAAAACAAAGGAAATGCACTCATAAAGAAATACCATCAAATAAATTATTAAAACAATTCTGTCATAAACATGTGTGATGCTTACTGTTCTACTGAAACATCAAAATGATATAGCAATATTAAACCACTGCATAGGATTAGATTAAGATTTGCTGATCATATTTTATCTGGAGATGTTGACAACTGAAGTGCATTGTAATCCATTGTGCAAGCTACTGTCACAGAAAACAAATAACTGATTTTTTTTAACCCTCACACAAAATGTGGATGTATTAATAAACTCTTCTAACAGAAAGGGCAAGTAATTATATGTAAAATTATGCTATAATGAATATAGGATTGTAAAACTAAAAGATTAACCAGATTTTTTCTGCATATTAAAATAAAGCAAAGCCTCTTTTTCTGTCTGTCTACCACAGAAATCCCAGTGATATTAGCACCCCTTTTTTTACCGGCTTTGAAATCCCACAATAAAGAGGTTGTACTTGATATGCTATTGTAAACCATTTTGAAATATAGGAAGCAGTATCTTTATCAAAGATAGCTAAGATATTAATAACCACAACTGTCAATTGTAGGAATAAGACAAGTGTTTTAATAAATCTTCACTAATACTCCATACAAATATAAAAGAATGACTAGCTTTCTCTCCTTTCCTTTCCCTGGTGACCACTGCCCGTTATGACTTTGAATGATTCCCTCTAATGGAAGACAGCCAATGCTGTCCATTATTCCAGATGGTCAGCTCGGCTGCAAAGTTCTGCTAATGCTTCTCAGCATTCAGACATAATTTGCCAGCTTTTCTTTTTTTTTTTTTTTTCCTTTACATGATAATCCAGTCCAAGATCAGCCGTCTAATAGCTGGCAGAAAAAATTTGGGCTATCTTGCTGATTAGTTACAAAATCCATTTTGGTATTCATGTTAGAAAGTGCACAGTGGTTTCCTGCTCAGTTCATATTAAATTCAAAACAGACCAACATCTCTGTAATAGCCAGTAGAGTAATATATTAATCACTTGATTCTCCACAGCTAAGAGGTGACAGGTAAAAATATAAGCAGACTTTGTGGGCACACTGTCAACTGGACTGCACCTGCAAAATAGTCTTGCCTGTTACCACAGTCTTCACTGAACACAAACAGGATTTGGTCCAGTATCTTCCATGTAGCAGATGTTGCTGTTTTATGTATTGTGGATATTTGACATGCTCTGTCCTGATTTCTGTAAAAGCAATACGAATCATGCAAATATTTCATGCTCTAATCAGCACAAAGTAGATAAGTACTGGCCCGTACATGCAATTTACCAAAGCTCAACTAATTTTTCCGTTAGTAGATAATGGCTGGATATTATAAAGTAATGCTCATCACTTCACACAAGCAGCATTTGCTTAGTGCTGTTCTCTCTTAATACAAAGAGGCATTAGCAGACACTTGTAAATTTTCCTATGTACAGCTTGCATAAAAACTAATGACAACAACAACAAATGACAACAACTTCTCCCATTTAAAGGCACTGCACCTAGAATAAATATTCTAGGTGTCCTTGGGGACAAATATTTCAAGTGCTTAGATATCTTTCTGGTATGCTTTCTAGCATTCTTGTCATCTGAAAAATCATGATGCAAAAACCAGGCTTACACAATACTTCCATGATGGTCTGTTACAGGAAGCTTACAATGCTGTATTTCTGGCCTGAAAATTAAAAGAATTTGATTAATTTTACAAACAGCAGAATAGCTCTATTAAAAACAGACTGGTAGTTTTGACCCTGAATTGCATGGAATTACTCCAGGTTTTCATCCTTGCACAGGAAGGATAATTATGTTGGCTGATAATTGTGCATTTCACTGCAACAATAACCACTGTTTAATCGATATATTTTATTCCAGGCAAGAAGATATCTCAAAACATTAAAGGAACATTCAGCCAGAAGGCACCAGTATTTGATATTTTTTTAAATAAAATTGTTTTCAAGAGAAAAACTAACTATACATTTGATCTGCTGACTTTTCAGAAATTATTATCCCTAAAGCACTCTTGGTACTTTCAATAAAATAAAGTTTAACTTGTGTTTGAAACACAAATTACAAATAGATGTATAGATGAATGAGATATTGAGAAAAGGAATAGTACAGATTATGAATATAAAGATTTATATTAATCTATAAGCCTATTAAAGTACAGTAAAACCTGTCCTTCAGACCACCTTTTTAAAGATATCACCTCCCTGATGGGACCACTAAATTTCGGGCCAAATTATTTTCCCATAAAGAACAATGAAAAGAAAATGATTATATTAAGACTACTTCTACTATGGTTTCTTTTCATTGTTCCGCCAAAAATGATTCCAAACAGTAAAATAACATTGATTTTGACCTTGTTAATGAACCTGAAGAACTTCAAGGCACACTTGACCATAGATTTCCCTTTAAACAGGAAAAAAATTACATGTAGTCATCATAATTTCATCAGCCTTGACAGAAAAGAAATAATTTTACTGATATTTTGGATAGCCAGCTTGTCTTGATATAGTTAACATTCCACAGGGACAAAAGCATGGGGTTTTTCATCATACCAACACTCTTAAATGATTCTGTAATTTGTATAACATTGATTAGGTCTTCTGAGAGTTAAGAATATTTTAAAAGGCTGTGTTGTACAGATTTATATACTATTATGGGATTAATTTAATTTTTCCAAGATGTCCATCTTCCCTATGGTTGGAACTTTCCAGAGGTGTCTCACTGGGACTTCCTCACTCCCTTTAGGAGAGCTACACCTCATCTGTGTAAAGCATAGACGATCAGAGTTTCCATTCATATGAAAAGTCCTAGAGATTAAAGGTCCCAGAGTACAATATCCCACTTTGATTTAAGCTGCCTTGCATAGATTGGGACCTCCAAACAAAGCACCTGTCTGCTTTAGGAGATTTCGAAGTGTGGGTTGCAAAAAGCATATTGGTCCACCACTAGCCACTGTCTTCTTTATATATTTACATTTATACCTCTATGCAAACACCAAATCCAGTGTGCTTCCCACACATCTTTGCTACTTATTTTCCTGTGTGTTTTTATCAGTCAGTGTATTTACATAAAATAATAAAATATGCTGAGTTGCAAGGACCCCACAAAGATCATCAAACCCAACTCCTGGCTCTGCACAGGATACCGCAAGAATCACATCATGTGTCTGAGATTACCGTCCAAATGCTTCTTGAACTCTGGCTGGCTGGTTCTGTGACCACTTCCCTCGGAGGCTGTCCCAGTGCCCAACCACCCCCTGGGTGAAGAACCTTTTCCTGATATCCAACCTAAACCCTGACACAGCTCCATGCCATCTCTGTGTCCTGTCAATGGCCATCAAGGAGAAGTAACCAGTGCCTGGCCCTCCACTTCCTCTCAGTAGGAAATTGCATGTCTCCCTTAAGTCTCCTCTTCTCTTATCCCAAGACAAAGTACCTCAGCCACTCTTCATACTGCTTGCCCTCCAGGTCCTTCATCATCCTCATAACTCTCCTTTGGATGCTCTCTAATAGCTGAATGCCTTTCTTACATTGTGGCACCCAAAACTGCCCCCAGCACTCAATGTGAGGCCACCCCAGTGCAGAGCAGAGCAGAACAATCTCCTCCCTTGCCCAGCTGGCGGTGCTGTGCCTGATGCGGGTTGGCCCTCCTGGCTGCCAGGGCACTGCTGCACCATGTTCAACTGGCCATCGACCAGAACCCCCAGGTCCCTTTCCACAGTGCTGCTCTGCAGCCTCTTGTTCCTCAGTGTGTCCATGCACGCTCTGTCCTAGGTGCAGAATCCTTACTTTATGTGAAGCATCCTAACCACTGCTGTCACTGGGGAGAATGTATTTTGGCCTTTAGAGCTATTATACTAATAGCTTATTATGTTCTAGATGTTTTCTTTCTAAGGCAGTGAAAAAACACTGTTAAAAAACAAACAAACAACCTCTTCCAAACTCGGAATACACTTGAATAGTCTTTTTTTTTTATCCTGTATATAGCCATAATTTTCCTGGAACTAAACCAGGCATTTCTAATGTTAAAAAGCAAACTCAAAATCAAATTATTAGGACTATTTTGTTACCAGTTTTAGAGCTCTGGATGATCTTGTCACTGTTTGGAGTACACGGCTTGCTGACAGCACACAGGGACTCAGCGATGCTCATGGATAGAAGCAGAGAGGAAATGCATTTAGAGAAGAATTAGAGTTTGCCCTCATCAGAATTTCTTTAGCCTCTCAGTAGTGGGACACACTCTTCCCACCCAGGTCCTGATGTCCTACTCAGAAGAGAAGATGCAAGGGATTTGTTTGAGGTGTGCAATTGTTTGATGTAGTTTAAGTTGAAAGGCTCTGTATACCTCAGCTGTCACGACGGAAAAACCCTTTCATCTGAACTGGGTGTTCTCAGAGGAACCTGTGCTGGTGACTCATTCAGTCGAAACTGCCCCACTGTGATTGAAGTACCAAGGGCGGTTTCTGCACCTTGACTTATTTTCACTTGTCAGCATGAGGTTCAATTAAATTATTTTTCTGCTAGATGAGGCACAGTCTACCAAGCTGCCACTTGTCTTTAATTCAGTGCTTTTACTGGCCTTGTTGTGCCCTATTGTCTTCAATTGACAAGTTATTCATTGTGAATGTTAATAGTATTGGTGGTAACTTGGCATTTTTGTTGGTAGTCTTGGAGCCAGGAACACTTTAAAGTTAGAGCTGTCACTAGACAATTCATACAACAAAATCACAATCCAGACGTGCAGTTGTAGGAGTCTCGTGGTTTGTTGATTCCCAGAGAGGCAGATCTTGACTCATCTCCTCACTAGTCCTTTCTTCTCTCCCCCTCCCTCCGTCTCTCTCCCACTCTTGCCACATGGTCCCACCACCTGCCTTGCACCATCTTCTTTGCTCATCAGAACCTCCCTCCTTTTCTTTCAGCTCATTCACCCAGCAGAAAATCACCCCCTTTTAGCTGCATTAGTTTTCTGCCAGGTTGGCACACTGAATCAGTTCTCAGAGGAGCCTGGGGAGGGTCAGTGTGCATGACAAGTGCCAGAAGTGCCTGGCTGGGAGCAGGGGGAGAGGAGAAGAGGGAACAGAATAAGAGCAGGATCTTCCCTTGATGGTGGCTGCGGACTGGCTGAGTGATTGGCTGATCCCATCATGATGAAGCAGCTGAAAATATGAAGGCACTTTAAGGATCCAGTAATTGATTAGATCAATTACTCACATTTCTTTGCGGATATTCAAACTCACTGGTAAATTCTGCTTCATTAACTCACATTATTAACCCTTCAAACCACAAATTTTATGAGTAAAGAGAGTAGTTGCAACTTATAGTTATCAGTCTGGTTCTCACAAAACAGAGTGGTAAGAAAAACAAAGATTAATAAAAAAGCTGATTCACTGAAATTAAACTCTGCAATTTAGGTCTTCCATGCCCAGACTTTAATTTATGGCACGACACTTTGTTGTGTGAAAATGTCCAATAGAGCCAAGACTGTGCTCCTGTTTCAGCCTACCTCTCTGTAATGGGAGTTTTGGCAGAGTAATTTGGCAGCCCTACAGTACTTGAAAGGCTCTTTTTTCTTGTGCTTTTTACACGCCAGTACCCCTTTTTGTTCAAATGAGATTTTCTTGAAGCCTGTAATAATTTAAACCAACCCTCAACTCATATTTTTCCAAACACATATTTTAATGTGATGTTTAAAATGTTTGTATAGGCATGTTAATACCCATCATGTATTTGGGCTAAAAAGCAAACCATCATTTTAATATTGTTTCATTACTAGTATTTGATGTGTGACACAAATTCATGACTGGTTAATGAACAAATGTCGGCGTGGCACAACTATTTCTGTTACAGAGCAATCAGTGTCTCAATAAGGGTTTGTTAAAGCCGGGGTTTAATTGTTTTTCTTTCCTCAAGTTGAACTAAATGCAATTTATTGCCTTCTCAGTTTTTCTTATTCCTCCTGAAACTTCTCAGTGTTTTCCTTGCTGCATCTGTACTGGAATCCATGAGCATCTCTTTACTATTATAATCTATACAGCAAGATAGATGCACTTGGATGATTTATATATAAATAAACCAAAAACTCTTTGCCCAGAGGAGCCTACGATCAACTGTTTGAGTGCAGCAATTGCTATCACATGGGTGGGATTTCTGTGTCCATGTGTTATCAACTTGAAAATTGTGTCTGAAAGCTTTAATTCTGCAGTCAGCTCTGCTAGTGAGGAATAGATTCAGGCCCCAGTCCTGCAGTTGGTTGTGCTGGCCAGCAGCCCAGCGCCTTTGCGGAGCCTGGCAGCGGACATCACCAGCAGACAGGACGATGCAGTGAGGTCCTTCGCTATTGGATTTTGCTTGTTTGTGCTACAAATCAATCTTTTTATTTTTTTTCCTGGCCCCTTTTAGCAGGAAAAGCTCTAAATTCTCACACCTAGTGGCCCATTCCTGTTCGTGGGGGAGACACAGGCATTTTCTTTTGGGCAACACTATTCAGAATTCCTTGGTGCAAAACACTCAGACTGGCATGGTTTGCTGATAATTGTGCAGTCCTCGTTCAGGCAAATTTCCTGTTCTCCTCTGAGCATTTTGCCCAAGTAAACTGGATCCATTTTACAATGGTCTGTAAAAGAGCATCTTCCAGCTCTAACCTATTTCAAATTGTTCATTGACTATGAACAGACATACGTGAATCTGTATGGTTCAAAGACAACAACTGGTAGATTTTATGTAATTAAAATATGAAATATCAACATCACATACAGTTAAGAAAAACTATCCCTTGATTTATGAGTCTTTCCTGATATATTGAACAGTATGGCCCAATATACAATATATATTGTAGTAATTATGTATTAATGGGTTGTATAGCTTTTTGAAACAGCAAAATGTAAAATGTGTATTTAAAGTCTTTGGTCACCTATTTGGAACAATGTTAATTATGATTTGTGAATTATTTTCTGCATGAAATCACAATCTTTACAATAACAATATATAGATTATGAACTTCTCAGAAAACCTAATGCCTGTGGGTGATATTTTGGTTGTTTAAGTACTGTCATTCTGGCAGAGCATTAATTTAGATTTTCATGCTCTAGTCAGCACCTTGGATGTCCTTAGAGTTTTACACTTGGATTAAAAATACATTGAATTCATCAAGCATATTGTTAGCAAAATGAACTTGGGACTTCCCTGTTGCAAACCCAGTTTTATGATTTTCTGACTCTAAATGACCTAAGAGAAAACCAGAAATGTTTGCAATTTTGTGGTATAAACCTTTTCTCCCTAGCCTTGTGTGGTTTTGAATCTCTGAAATAAACTGAGTGTGAATAGCTATTGGGCTGGTTTCAATATTGAAAATTGACCCTATTCCTTCTCCAAATATGTCAATAGCAAGGCCACCGCTTCCTAGAAATCATTAAGCAGAGTAGATCAGATATGCAGCTAGTTCAATTCCAGATATGGATATTTGAAACATTTCTAAATGAATCTACAGAAGGTTCAAAGCTCACAAACCCAAGGTCTGTCACCCATACACAAAAAAATCCTAACTACAAGCTGGGAAAGGTCAGGATGCAAGAGAAATAAGAAGAATTTGCACCAAAGAACATTCTATTGTGGTACAAAAGAAATAAATCTTATGTGTATGAAAATCATAAGCTTTAAGATTTGGAGAGAGTTGTGCAATTGACAATCAAATGGAGCTTAAAGGAAATTATGAGGTTTTACACTAAAGTCCTGAAATAAAGAAAGAAATATTTTACAGCAAAAAATTGCAAATGTCAAGATTAAATCATAAGACTTTGCACCATTGAGCTACTAGCTAGCTCTATAGCTTCTTCAGTTCTTAACACAGGGAAAGACCAACTTTCATGGTCAATAAAACTTAAGAACTTTAGAAATACATTTAGCAACGTAAATCATATATTTGTGACTTTTCCTCCTTCAATAGCTAATTATGGGGGGAAAAGATTGAATATGTGAACTCCGTGGCTGCTAACCTCTTCTTTCATTTGTTTTCAGGCTCATTTTATAATCACTTTTGTTTTTTCCAAGGAAATTATATTAATTTCTCAATTTACAAGGAAGTGGCTGCTGTAAATGAACAGAACAGGCTGGGTTTTTGTCTGTCTTACCACAGCAGTGAGCTCTTGAGTAGATATACCTTGGAATGAGCAAGCCAAACCAGATTCAGAAGTGGAAAATCCAGAGCTCAAATGCCTAAACTGCTTCCTCCAGTCCAAAGCTGGACAGGTGGCGACCCAGATTGAATCAGTAGTTGTGGGAATTATTTGATTCACAAACAGGGTTATAAAATTTTATATGGAGATGCCAGTGAAAGTCACAAGATCGTAGAGTAAAAGACCTTATTCACATAAATTACCTGAATGGCTATGAAGCATAAAGGAAATAAATTGAACAATATTGCCCATGCTTAGTTTACAGGCATATGGTACATAGCTTCACATGATATACATGCTAACAATGGGCATATTTGTAAATCCATAGAATAATGTGGATACATAACACCTTAGTAATTCAAAGAAGGAAAAAATTGCCTGTTCTGAGGCATATGAATTCACACATATGGATTATGCATTTTACTACATAAGGAAGGCTTTCTGAGCTGAGAACCTTGTCTATCTTTCCTTATGCACTCTCACCTGGTCTAATGTAATATATTACCTTTCCTCACAAGCCTTACTTCTATTACAGACACAATCACACGTACACGTTGGGCATCTTTATAAGGAATTAATTTTGGTAAGTGTGGGGGCATTCAAAGAGGATATGGATTTCTGGAGGGGGAGCCTCTGCTGATACCTGGCAGTACAACCTACATAGTTCACATGTGGCATGAAAAAGAATTTTTTTTTATAGCTAGCTCCACACCTGTACCATATGTAAATACATATAACAGCAAAATATTTCCAGCCCTGTCCACCCAGCTGATGCATTGATCTCAGTGGATTCTGAGATATAAACTTCAATTTGGCCCCCAGTCACTTAGTGGACACTGCCACCAGCAGCTCTGACACCGGGTTATTTGTTGTTGCTGTTTGCTGTCCCTGTTTGCACATTAATCCAGTGACAATTAGGTGTCAGCGAGCGTTGTTTCTGCTCGCTGATAGCCTTGGGCTCTGCGCTTGAAGCCCTAATCAGGAGTGTAAACTCTGCTATATTTCAATTTGGAGAAGCGCTCTTCCGCTAAGAGGCCCCTGGCACTGCGATAAATAAAACGCCTATTTACTCTATTGCCACACTTAGACATCTAATGCACTTACTACCGGCCCCCTAATCATGGCCCACAGTTAAATCCGCCTATAAATCACTCCATTCTCATCCTGCAGATTAGTGAAGCCATTTTCCCCAAACCCCACAATGAGCACTGTTTCCTTTTCTTGTTAGTCAAAAGCGAGATGATTTTTATTAGGTTAAAGACAAGCTCACAGATGGTAAATCGTGTGTGGGGAAATAAGATGAAGGGTCCTGTGGCCCAGTGGGGATGGCAGGTGGGACACGGTGGGCCAGGATTCTGGTAGGCATCATCCCACACTAGTGCATCCTAGCCCCAGCAGTGCCGCATCCCCCGGCTCCAGAGCCAAGCGACATCTCTCCACACGTTGCACAGAAAGGCCCCAGCCCATGGGTGTGATGAACGTGCCTGGCCTCAGCAGCCATCAGTGCAGGCAGAGGGGAAAGGGGGCTGTGGGGTGTTTTTCCGTTTTGTGTTACCCACTGCTGGCTTTATCTGTGGAGGCTTCTGAGGGTGCACAAGTGGGGCTGGCACAGAGTAAGGTCTGGGGAAATAAACACAAGCCATCAGTACAGCCCCACCAGGAGCAGTCCAGTTTTATCCTCCACAGTGCTGCTACGCATAGAGGGAGCAAACACACGCTGATTTCAGGGCATTTCATAAAAACAGCCTGGATCTCCTTAAAAACAGCAGCCTCTCTCAAACCTTCTCTATATACCTTCAGATAAGTAGCACTACCTTGTGTACAGCTGTTTTAGCAGGCACCTAATGTAACTGTAATGAATAACACAATACATTTTGCTTTTTTTTTTTCCCAGTGGTTGGCAAAGAAGAGATTCTGTGTTTTTAAAAACAGGTTCATTATTCTCAGCCATTCACTGAATAATTTCTGTGAACAATTTCCTGTCTTATTCAGGTGAAGCTTGTTGCAAATATCTGATATTTTAAATTCTACCTGGGTTAATTGGTTGCATAGGTCACGCGTTTGTCTACATATCTTTGATTGAAGGAACACTGTGCTGAGATATCAGATTTTCTGTGCAATAACTATAATAAATTCAAAGTTCATTATCCATAAATATTCTGTGACATTTGCTTAAAATTTTGGCACAAGCCCCTGCTTGCAGATCCCTGCATTAGGAGAACCACAGAAAGCAAGCAAAACATGGGAGCAAAGCGTAGCCTGATCAAAAACCTCTAAGTGATTCAAAGAAATCATTGGGGGATCCTTTTATTTTTAACGTTAGTCCATTACCCTTGATATGTGGCAGAATTGTGTCCCCTTTCTGGGTAAGAAAGCTTTCACATTGCACGTTCATGTTGAAGACATCCAGAGGGATGTCAGAAATTTGATCACCACGGAAAAAAGCACGATTTACGTCGTGCGTGGACACGCACCCATATGGGCCATTGAGGGGGAAGTGGCAGCTGTCGTTGTGTGGCGGCCCACACCACCACAGTCTCCGCAAATTGACCCTCCAACATTGAGTCCCTGCTGCACCTCAACATCCGCCGGGATAAAATTCAGCCCCGTTCCTCAGCCTTCTCTCCCTACTCCTTACTTTTCAGGTTCTAAACAGGATGGATTGCAGTGAAGAGCTCCCTGTAATCTCTCTTTAACCATTTCCATATGACAACTGCTTTGGATCCCCACAGCCGGATGAAAAGGCCAGAAGCCTTGGCTCTGCTGGGGGGGTTGCCCCTGGGGAAACATATGTAAACAAAGCCCAGCTCTGTAGCCTTTTGCACCTCTCTCTCTTTTCCCATTCTTGCTTGGATCTCAGGTGGAATTAAAGGGATTAAAGCTGAGCGTAAATGAGGCGAGTGTGTAAAATGACTCCTTTCTGAACCAAACGGCATGTTCCGTGCTGAGGAAATGAGATGCCCATTTAAATCTCATCCATCCACCGCCTGTGGCCACCACCATGTACCTGCCTACTTAGCCCAAGGGTTAATTAATTGAGGCTTCAATGCACTATTGCAAGAGCATTATTGCATTTGATACTCTACATCTGTGATTTAAAACTCTTTCAGTCCCTTGTCAGCAAGGGAGGGTTTTAACTAGGAAATTAGCATTCAGATAAGGGTACGCTCTATTTGCTTCTGAAAGGAAGGAAATATTAAGGATGCTGGTGCACAAACCAAGCTGTAATATCCTGTCCCATCCTGGAAAGGGCTCTTGGGCTCCACTTCCCAAGGGGACACTCTGTACAAGGGAAATAGAACACAATAAAAAGGAATTTAAATTTTCAGTGGAAATGTCATAAAGTAGAAAACAGACAACCAATTATGGTTTATTTTTCATAAACTTCTCCTTATTCCATGATAATTATATGTTTCCTGTCTTGACACCTGGCTCATTTTAAATGACCTAGCCATCTTATATCCATATTATATTTCAGGCTCCTAATGGAGTTCAAATATTAATATACTCCTCATCTAGTTAAGAAGACATTAATAATAACTTTTATTTTCTCTAAATAAGCAGAAAAATAATAATTCCTTACATTCACATAATGTCCTTGCATTATACTCAATGGCATGTGTGTGTGATCTGCAATCATTGAAATGAAACATACATTTTCCAGCAATAAAACACAATAGTTTGGGATATGAAGTGACAAAGGAAGTATCCAACTGAAACAGCAGGAAGAATTAAAGGTAGAAAGAACGCAATTTGCCCAACCTTGAGCCTAGCTACCAAACCTCAAAACTGTGAGAGAAGTAAAAGCCATGCATGAGCTATGGTGACTGACCCCGCAGGTCACCTTGCTGCAAATTTCACATTGTAAGAGGACTGCTTAGCTCATACGGAGATTCATGCCTGTCTGTTTTGGAAAGGGCCACTTGCACAAGAATTTAGATGGGTTTAATCTAGAACCACACCAAAAACTCAGCATGCTCCTGTTCTGCCTTTCCAGTCCAGAGATAAAAGCCTAGGAATGGGTTTGGCCAAGCAAGGGGCCTGGAGTGGGATGGACACAACCACCTGCTCCAGGGCATAAGGCATTGTGCCTTGGAAAGATGGAGTTATGTGACTCGGCAGGATGTTACACCAAAAACCACTGTTGCCATTGGCTGGTGTTGCAATGATTGATCTATTTTGAAGAGCACATTCCCTCTCCAGGGTGTCACATCATTTTGTTGAAAATGCAGGTCACAACTATGCCCTCTTCTCCCAGTCTCCCTGGGGAATCAGTGTGGCCATGCAATGTTCAGTGTGTCCGCACTGGCTGTCACTGGAGCATGTCACGGGATGAAGTACAGCAGCAGCTGCGTGTCCAAGCACAGCAACAGTTACATGGATATCTAAAACAGGAAGTGCAGATTAACTTGTCCAGTTGAAACTACAGGGGGAATTTAGGAAGACAGAATGCAATCAGCCAGGACACTGAGGTTAACACAGTTAATCTTGTGGAAAGTGCAATGGGACCTTTAATAACTGCAACTGGTCAAGGCCTCAGTTTTATGTCTCATCCCAAAGATGGCACTTCCCGGTGTTTGGTGGTGCTGTTGTGGCTGGAGGAGGGGAATAGTGCCACCTACTGCAACAGCATCACCTCTCATAGCACCTGGGCTCACCTGAAAAGTGTCACCAGCATCCTGGATTGTCTGAAAAATCAGAGTGCTAATTAGAGTTTTTACAGGTTTTCATCTATAGGTGGTTTGTTCTTCCTCAGGACCCCTTTTGTCTACTAGCTATGATGTCTGACCTTGGCAAGCAGAGCTGTTAGCTGGGGGATGGCCAAGCGCTGTCTCTAAGGGCTCATCTATTATCCCACCGGGCGTGGGGATGGGAGCAACTGGTGCTCTTTTTGACCAAGTCATGACACTTTTGTTTGAGCTTCTTGACAGACAGCTCTTGAGTACTTCACAAGGCTAATTGTCATCGACTTAAGAAGCTTGTTAGATGTTTGCACAAAGGTTTTTATCCTTTTAACAATTAATCTTTGAACTACAGAGCTTAATAAGGCACTACGAACTTCACTGTGGTATTTTAACAAAGCACTGAGATTGCTAGATGCAGTTCAGGTTTATGAACAATGACACAGGACTTTATTTAGCAGGAGGCAATCTATCCACTGTAAATCAAATATCTCTAAGCCAGCCTTAGAACAGTAGTGGGCATAAATCAATGTGTTGTCAAGCAGGCCATCTCTAGCCTTAAAGACATATGTCCGTTCTGTATCTTTCTTTGATCCGTGGGGCATTCATACTGTTTTATTGCAAAAAGCACTCCATGAGCCCAAGTTCCTTAGCGTAATCACTGGATTACACTGAGGATAATCCTGGAATAGCGTTTCAAAGTAGGACTACATTTTAAATTCTCTAAATACATGAATATTTTCTGATACCCACTGGTAGTTCTGATAATCCACCCACAGTGCAGAGGGTAACTGCACAAATTTTTTGATGTGAGAAGGGCTGCAGAAGGCTTAAAAGCAACAGGAACATTGTATATTTACTCTCAGATGCCGAGAAGATGCCAGCTCTGGTGTGTGCACCACATGTTTGCTGTAGACATTAAAAAGAAGACATCAGGATTAAAACAAGAGGTGTGATTTAAAAAATGAGGAGTAAGGCCCAATCCCACAAGGGGCTTAAATATGCTCTCAATTTTGACAGAGAAAGAGAGGACATTGAGAAAACTCATGTTTCATGATTGTGTATTTAGACAGGGTGTAATTAACAGAGAAGAAACTAAAATAGGTTATCAGATGAAGGTCTACAGCCTGTGATTTTACCAAGCAATGGGCAGAGAGGAAAGTACCTAATACTCCAGAGATGAAATGGTTTCATGAGAGCCACACCCCTGAAGTTGCCTTTTTAGAAAGTGTAATAGGACTTTTTCAGTTTCATAAAGTATCTTGATAACTGGAAAGTGCCAGTTAATGGTACAATGTTCCAACTATGAATTTTACAAAGATTAATCTACCCCTTTAGGATCCAAAGGAGCCAATCAAAGGCTGCCCAGTCTTAGATGTTTTACAGTCTCTGTGGGCACAAAGCTCAGCTGAAACTACTGTTCAACATCCTAAACTGTCATCTTCATCTTCTTCTAGCATAAAAATACATATTTTTCCCCATAATAAAGATTTTTTATAATAGCAATAAAGTAACTCTGGAGAACATGGTTGTCTTGAGATAGCTTAACTGTGTGTGGTACCTCATAACACCCTGGGGACCCAGCCACCTCATAATAATCTCTTTCTTTACCATGCCTTGCTTAATTAGGGAGTGAAGCCAAAAGGTCAATGCAGGATAAAAATGTAAATCTTAAAGTTTTCATGTGGACCCTAACATCCTATCATAAAATATATATAGTGCACTCATCACAAAGCTTAGTACATTAGCAGATAGAAAGTGTAATATGTTTTATGTCCTCAACATTTTAGTGTTTTAGTGAGACAACAAATAAAAGCCTTAGGTTCTTCTATAAAAAATTATGTCTTTCCTCTCCAAAGGATAATTACTAAGTTATTAATTTATTCCCTATGTAAGAAATGTTCTTTAGCCTTCTTCATGTCTTTTACAAATATGACATGTATGATAAATATAATAGTTTTACAGTATTTGGGTGTACCTAATGTTTCCTTTATTTCACCCACATATACTCAATACTGTGCATACCAGTCTGGAGAGGCAGACAATATGGTACTACAGTCTTCTCATTGTTATTCTAGTCTTCCAATGAAAGCAAACATAATTTTATTTCCAGATCTTAATACTACATTTGAGTATTGATGTCATAATAAAGAACATGTTTTGGCTGTTTATCTTGTTGGTTCTTTCATCATTTGCTGTGCTGCTTTCCAGTTGCCTCCTGATGATAAAAATATGCCTGCATTCAAACTGTATGTATTTCTGACACAGCTAGATATATATTTAAACTCCAGTCTCAGTTCTTAACCTGTTTTTATCATAAATGATGGTTGCAAACCAGTAAATATTTATTTAGCTTTGAGTAACAGAGCATTCAGATTTCATTTATGGATTCAATAATCAATGTAACAGTGCGATTCTGTAAGGGGTCCAATTATGTGATTTTTCCCTTCCCTGATTCTAGGTAAATAAGTGGACAAGACACATGTCACCCTGACTGACATGTGACCAGCTGATCTGGATTTAGATCAGATGGATAATATAATAAGTACAATTATTTTTCCCCTCAGATCTTCATCCCCTCTCTTCTTTAAAATAGCAACAGTATTCTAACAAAGCATATTTGCTCTCAGAATGCAAGTACATGATTTTTTCTGAATATTCAATTGTGAAACATTTCTTATTTTCATTTTTTTATGGCATCATTGCTGTGAGTGACATACTATCTGTACCAGAACCCAGAAGACTTTTCATTAGGTAATATATTGAAGTATGTAGCTGTTTATGGATTGGTTCTAAAATAAGAGAATGTACTTTCCCTTTTCATTCAGGTACATATTAAGGAATAAACAGGTACCTTTACAATTTTTACACAGGTTCTCCTGACAGCCAAAGTGAAGTGAATGTAGCACTCTGTCTGGATGTTTATATGCTTGTTTCATCTATTATTCAAATACATCACTTATATAATGCTTTTCCTAACAAATTGTGGTTGAGATGTTTGCACACCTCAAGAATAGGCAGTACAAGAACCTACTCCCAAAATGTTAGTTGCCTTGCCCTATCCAGTCTAAAAGTTCCTTCAATTCAAAAATTTTATATCTTTCATAATCAAATTCCTATTTGTATTCATAAGCACAGTGGACTGCAATAACATAAGCACACTTAATGGACCTCAGCTCTGAGCTGAAGGAGGCGACATTCTGTTCCATCACCCTGTCTTCATTTCCATTCTGTGTCTTCTCTAAATTGCTATGCAGTGTGATAACTGTTTTTTACAGAGTGGGCAATTGCTCTACTAGAAACTGAAATAGTACTTCAAATGGTTTGGAAGAGGCCACCACTCCTTGTTATCAGCTGCAGGGTTGGTAGCAGCAGAGAAAGCTAGCAATTGCCTGCTGGAAGTCTGGAAACTCTCCAGACTCTCTGGATCTCTCCATTCAACCCACAGAGTATTTGAACCCTTGCCTGCAATTTTAACATTGAAAAAATTTAAAAGTTTAAGTCATGTACCTTCCATTCTGCTGGGTTTGTGTTCTGATGTGCTGACAAGCAGAAATATTCCAGCAATGGAATAGGAAGAGGTTAAGAAAGATATCTGTAATTAAAACAAGAAGGTAGAAGACAGCTGGAAGGAAAATTTTTTTCTGTTCCCCAAACAGAAAAGACAGTAATGGTGCTGGAATAGTAAAGCATCTAAAAATTCACCACAAAACCCCTCAAGACACTTCACGCACACACACACACACACAAACACACACACATCCACATGCACGTGCATTTTCTGAAAGAATCTTTTAAAAAGGCGCAAACATCCTCCTGGATTTCAGCTGAGGGCAAACTCTTCCAGAAATTGACAAGATATTCACCCATTAAATTATTTTCCTGTCATTTTATCCTCATCTTCTGTTTCAGAAAGAACAAAAATGACCAATAACATTGTTAGGAAAAAAGGAAAGATGATGCCACACCAACACCAACATCCCTCTTTCGACACTGTTTCCAGGTGTTAAAAAAAATATTTCCATTGTGCTTTCTAAGTGGATCAAAATGTAACAGAGGGTATTCTTCATGCATTTTTGCTTACCCATACAAGATCAAGAAGGCCTGAAGCATTAGGACCCAATACTGGTGCTAGTAGAGTTATGATAGTACTTACTCTAATCGTAGACTTCACATTTTTGATACCTGGTGAGGTGATGGCCCATCTGTGCCTTAAATTTGCCCTATTGTCCGTGAAGATGAGCAAAGCAGAGTAATCCTAAAGATTCAATGCATCTCCAAAAGAGACAACAGTCTGGCATAGTTGTAATTGTTCCCTGCTTTTAAAGGGACACATCTTTGAATTCAAACCATTATCTTCACAACCTAAAGTATAAGGCCCATCATATAGGTCCTGTATGGTGACACGTCATATTCCTAATTCCAGCCAGCAGTGGCTTGTTATACATTGTTTCCCAAAAGTTAATTACTCTTAGGTGTAGCTAAGAAATTAGGATTCCAGTTGTGTTTCATGGGCAATGGGAACTGTGTCTCTTGGCTAATTAAAATCCTTTTCTGTAATGCAGAGCAGAAGAAGCAAATAGACATCTGATTTGATTTGAAGGCCACTGATTTCTTGTGTGAGGATCTGACAGGGAGCTGTTGTATGTTTAGTAGCATATTCATCAGGTAGTGGACATGAATTGTGTAAAACTTGCTTAAATAACATGTGCACACTCTGGGGTACCTATGTGTTTGAGGACAAAGAGCTGAAAGAAAGTGAAAATATCCTATTAAACCTCATTTAAGAATGGCTTTAGCATTTGTGAACTGTAGGGCCTCATTAAAGACACCATTCCTGGAATCCAGGCAAAACACTTTGCACAATTCAATTGTTGTTTCTGCAACTAATTATTTTTATTTTCTAATATATGCCTTGTGCCATGAGCAAAGAGCAGATTTTTTTCCCCATTCCATTTAGCACAGCTTCAAATGCTTACAATAAAGGTGAGTGCATTTTACTGCTCTTTGGCTTCAGCTAATTTTGTTCTATAACAAAACCAATTAGACTGGTGTAGCCCCAATTTTTCTCCCTCATTTCCAGCTGCTGAACCTGAATCTCTCTCAAAAGTACTTTCTTCCTCAGCCACAATATTTTTTTAATGTCATAATCAATTGATTGTTGTTTGGTTTAAATAGAAGAGATGAGAAAGCAACGAAACAGGCAGCTTCAGAACAAAAATTGGAACATGAAGAGACACTTCAAGTCTTTGCTTTTCTACTGATGAGGCAATCTCTATTTATGAAAAATAAATTAATTCCCTGCTTATGTTTGCTGTTTTCCTAGTTATATGCATTTTCACCATTAATTAATGGAGAGATGAGAGACTGCAGAACAACAAGCCCTATGCAATATGAATGGATGCTTGGGCTGACTGAATAGCTATTCTCCTTCAAGCATTGTTTTAGGTGGTGGCTGCATCAAGGATAAGACTCTTTCTCCCTTTTTGTGGTGCATCCTGAGCAGCCCCTAGAGACCTGGCCATGCATCTGAATAAAGGGTAGAAATCTTGCCAACAAGCAAAACATTAGTATGGCAGATTATATAATGTTCTGTATGGAAGAAGATAACAACCCCTCGTTTTGCTTATTTAAAAAAAAAAACAATTTTATATAGAGACTGTGGGAGAGAGGCAAGTTCTTTCTAGCTCTCCTGCTCCAGTGCATGTTTACTGCCAATGGATAACTACTGGACCGGGTTATGAACTGTCTTGAAATTCTTCCTCTTGGGGCTTTTGTCTAGTTTAGATGTGCATTTCATAGTGTAAACAGGTGCTGGATCTTTGCCTTACATTAAAAGAGTAAGGGGTCAGAGAGACAGCATCTAGCCTTTTACCACCCATGTGCATGTTGCATGCTAGTTACTTGCTACAGTATTAAACTCTATTTTTGGTAGATCGAAGCAAACTTCATCCCTTTGTTTGGTTAAGACCTGGCTAAAAGGAATAAGAAGCCACAACATCTTCAGATTTCCTGAAAAAACAGAGTGCAATAAATGGAGAAGGGAAGATCTTCCATACTGCTATACTCATGCTTTACATGTTAAAGTCATGTTAGGTTTTGAAAAAAGTTCCTCATAACTAAGCCTAAAACACAACTGAGACCTTTAGAAATGAAAACAGTATGTCTAAAAACCTATTATTAACAACTATAATACAGATAACCTAGCAGTAAAATGAAGTAGAAGCAGCTAGAGAAAGTTCCTTAAAAACGTGAGACTACCTTAATCCACACAAGCTTGTCACAGAGCTATGTAATAAAGCTAAGTCATGTGAATTTGTAGTTAAAAGATGAACCAATTAGAGATGGAATAATTTGTGATATAACTGATAATAGGTCAAAGCAAGGTTATTGCAGGAAATGGACTTGACTTTGCAAAGAACATTGGATATTTGCAGGGCTAGCGAAAACAGCTTCTCAAATTAAAGTGTTAGTAAGCAGCGAAAGAACAGAAGTGCATCTCATTAAAAACAAATATCAGGGTATAGCAGGGTATAGCAGGGTATACAGTCTGAATACAGGACTTCAGTCAGTGAAAGAAAACCAATTCAATGAGGAGGGCAATATTCCATTTATATGATTTAAAAGGAAAGATATGTATAGTTTGCATTCAAATGTAGACTTTATTTTAAAAAAGGAAGATGATTTCATATGCAATTAGTATTTAAAAAATGCAAAAATACAGACGAAACAGGACAAAATTTTGGCTCACTTATTCTCCAAACATGCAAAATATCAATGATACTACACAGAAAATCATACCAAATGACCTGCAGCTCAACAAGAACAATCTCTGCTGGTGAGATCCATCTTCCTCGTGATAAGATTGTGTTGACAAGTCTATAATTTTCTCTGGTTTACTTCTCAGGAAGTAAACAGAAAAGCCCCTGTTTGGATGAATTTTACATGAGATGTATATATACCCAAAAAAAGGACCTCCACTTTCTTATGGAACCTGCTGTTTTGCCTTCTGTTAAAAAACCCACCACGCCTCCCCTGGCGGTACATTTTACACACAACTCAAGACAAAACTACTTCTTCCCATGAGATGACACAAGGGAGGTTTAATGTAAAAGGAGCCAGTATAACATGTATAAGGCACAATAATTTTTATTTAAAATTCCACAAAAACACTAAAAACCCCTAAAATATATATGCATACATACAAATGTCAAAGTGACACTTATGTCACACTTCTCATCTTGACTGTAAATACAAATGGAGAAACCATCCTTTCTCACACTTAGGGCTGTGAGAAATATGTTTTCATATGGGAAACATAGAGACCGATACATATGTCACAGAGATCTAAATAACACGCACTATTTTTCTTTAAAAAGTAAAGGCAGTGAAGACATTTCATATCTGATTCAGATTTGTCTAGAGACCACTTTGAAAATATTTCTTGTTTTGCTAGTGGTCCTAAAGCTGCCTATTTCTTTGCCATGTTTGGATACTGTACCACTCAGTGTGATATCTCAGTCTGTTTGGCTCTTCCATACCTGTATTTGCATGAATGGAATTTCTGTGAAAATGCAAAGAAAACATAGGAATTTAGAGTGGGTATACAGGTGTGTGAGAAAAAGCAAGAGCTTTTCAGAGGTGAGAAACTGCCAGAGGCTTCCCCTCATGTCCCAAAGAGCCAGCATCATCTGGCTGTAGGATGGACCTGTCACTGCCCAAGGCCAAGCCCAGCAGCAATGGCAGCAGCACCTCTGGGATAATGTATTCAAAAAGTGGGGAAAAAGCTGCACAAGAGCAACTGCAGCCCCAGAGAGGAGTGAAATTAGGTGAGAGGAACTACTCTGCAGACACCAAGGTCAGTGGAGAAGGAGGGACCGGAGGTGCTCCAGGCACTGCAGCTGAGGTTTCCCTGCAGCCCAGGGTGCAGACCATGGTGAGACAGCTGTGCCCCTGAGCCCATGGAGATCCATGGTGGAGCAGATATCCACCTGCAGCCTGTGGAAGAGCTCAGACAGTCTTCTGAGGCAGGTTGATGCCTCCAAAGGAGGCTATGACCCCATGGGAAGCCGACACTGGAGCAGGTTATTCCTGAAGAACTGTACTCCGTGGAAGGGACCCACACCAGAGCAGTTAATGAAGAACATGGGAAGGACCCGCAAAGGAGAAGTATGTGAAGTAACATCTCCCATGGGAGTTATTCAACACTGGAGCAGGGGAAGAGTGTGAAGAGAAAGAAGTGACAAAGTGTGTTGAACTCACTGCAGCCCCCATTTCTCATTCCCATATGCTGCTGGTGTGAAGGAGGAAGAGAAAAATTGGGAATGAAGATGAACCCAGGAAGAAGGGAGGGATGGGGAAAGGTCTTTTAAGATTTGGGTTCATTTCTCATTGTGTCAGTATCCTACTAGGATTTGCTTAGCAATAAATTAATTTCCCCATGAAACCAGTTTTGCCCATGACAGTGGGTGATCTCTGCCTGTCCTTCTCCTGACCCATGACCCTTTTGTTGTATTCTCAATCACCTGCCAGATGAGGAGAGGAGTGACAGAGTGGCTTTGTGGGCACCTGGTGTCAACTGACTATGTAAACCCATTAACTAATTGCAGCTGAAATGAAGCACCAAAGGGGAAGCAACTTTCACTTCAAAGCATGTGAAGAGAAAAGAAAGGATGTATTTTCAGTTATTACAAATATACCATTCCCTTAAATGGCAAACCCAGATATTGCAGCACACTACCAGTCTCACCAGCGCTCACTCTGGGTTTTACATTCAGATGCTGGGAAGAAGGCATCCGGTGAGGATGCTGGAAGCATTGCACTGGCAATAGTTTCAGTCTTTCCTTTGTGGTCTGCAAGTTGGTCCAAGGAGTTGCCTTTCAGAAGTGGAGCAGTGAAGTGAGACTTCCTGGAAAACTCTGCTTACAGCTATTAGAACTCCAGAAGGAAAAAAATGGTAAGGGAAGATGGATGGATGTGCTCCAAATATTATGAAACTGAAGGTAAAGATGAAGTCCTTGAGGAAAACATGCTATTAAAAACCAGCAAATTTTAAGGGTCACTGGAATTCAATCAGAAACTTCCTTCATGGTTAAAAGAAGTACTTTGAAAAAGGCAACATAAGTGATGCTATCTGCCTCATTCTTTTAACAAAGAGCAGATTTTTACTTATTTTTTTCCTTCAAACATACCAATTTCAGTGCTTGGTAAATAAACTGCAACATTTTGAATGGAAAAATGCACAAAAAAGCTGAAGCAATCAAAATGGGTGCCAAGCTATAACAAACTGCTTTGACAATAGGGCCCTGAGAAAGGTAGGCAGCACAGGTATATTATCAAGAGAGATATGATGGAATGTAACAAGAGTAAATATATGAATTAGGAAATTAGCAGTAGAGACAGTGTTATGCTACTTCTTAGTTGTTCAATAGAAAGATTTTACACCTCCCAATAAGCATATATTTGTGACAAGCAAAATAGGCAGATATTTTGCTACAGAGAACCAGTGCAGAATTGTGTTCCTCCTTTGGAAAGGCTGGAGCTGGTAGCACTTAGTGGTATGAAAAACAGTCACTGATGTGTAATACTTTGTAGCAATAATCTGAGTATCAGAAAGTAGGTAATCTCAATTCATAATATATGCAACTCCACATCTTCATAATTGTGTGTTTGACCACTTCACAGACCAGAGAAAAAGAAAGGCAGACACTTGGCCAGGAGATGAGACCACAGAAAAGTGCAAAGCAGAAAGCAACTGAACAAACTGGTTTTTGTTCCCTAGTGATTTAGTCCAAGTACATAAACACAATCAAGGACTATGTAGGATGAAAGATCAACTAGATATTAAGTATTCCTTACACATTCACAGAAAAAAAAGGACTGGAAATCATCTTGTTTGTGTCTTTAAGCTGTACTGTATGTCAGCCTGACAGATTCTTTAACTTGTAACGATTTCTAGTTCTGGAGCTTCCACAATCTCTCCAGCCAGCCTGCTCTGTGACTGCACTATCCCCAGTGTCAGATAACTTTCCTGTGTCTAAACTCAGCCTTCCTACATTACTTCCTATTCATCATGGACATGGGGAACACAATTCAATCATCTTCCCAAAGGTTTTTTAGGTAATGCGATAACATGTTACCTAAAGGCTATTACATTATCCTCCATGATCCTGTGTATCACAAAGCTGTGTACACAGGAAAAGTTATATCTTCCCTGAAGAATAAAGCACACAAGCCCAGTAAGTTAAAATAGTACACACTGATTGTGAAACTGTCCTCTCACTCGTGGTGCACTGTTGCATGTGCACAGATCTGCTCCATATATGACAAATCTGGACCTGTTCTGTGGGTGTCATCCAGAAGATTTCCAAACAGAAAAACCTACCTCTGACTTGTTCAAACCCAAAAAACCCCAAATTATTGATGACTTCTGATCTCCACTGAATTCAAGGGAGAACTAAGCAATAAAACACAATATGGGCAGCTCTATGACAAGTCAAGGTGATAAAAATGCAGGAGCCACAGTCTCATCTCAAGCAGATAAAGTCTGCTTGAGATAATGACATTCCTGACCAAGTCTGCAGACAGATGATTGTCGCTACCTGAAAGCCATTACAGATAGATGTAAACATATCTATCTCATTTGTCCCAGCTTTTCTGGTGTCCAACTGAAGATGGGTCAGGGATTTGTTTCTCAGAGGATTATGAACTTTACTGAGACAATCACGTGCTATCTATAAATTCCAGTAATGTATGATGCATTTAAAATTACTCATTGTTTCTGAAAATGTACCACATAAACTTTTTCTACGGAAGCCTGTTCTCCTTTTGTCAGTTCTACTTCCTGGTGCCACATTAGATGAATATCTGTCACATCTTCCAAACTACTTCTAAAATGTTAGGGGCTTAGTTTTAAAAACAGAACAGTAGCTAATTCCTCCAGATTTTTCTTGTCTCTGTTGTCCCTGATATGTACAATGCACAAGATGCTGTTTCAGGATGGCTACCACCTAAAATACTCCTGCACTAATATTCAAGATGGTAATACTTTGGTTTCTAGAACACAATGTTTCAATATATCTGTTTTGAAAATTTTCTGCTTTTTGTAGGTGAGCTACTTGTTTCCTAATTTGGTTTGGATGTTGCTTGTGGCTGTGACCCAGGAAGAGGGTACTTGACGCACCACAACACCACAGTTGACTTTAATTTTAAAGTCTTCAGCATATCCTTACAGCCATTTCTAGATGTATTTCTGGTGAAGAAAGACTGGTCTTTGGGTGCTTGCCAATGGAAACAATGAAGAAGCCTTTCTTTTTTTTTTTGTTTTGTTTTAATTTGAGCTGAAAGCAGCCTGATAAAATGCAGTTTCTGCAATTTGTTGAATTATTAAACTAAGCAGAAATTATTAATTGCTCTAAACAAGACAATGTACAGGTTTCTTCTCTTGGTCGCACTCAACTTCAACTGCCCTCTTTGAATTAATGCCCAAAGACAATTATTATTTATATCACAGCAACACCTAGAGGCTCCTACTGAATTCAGAGTGCTATTGCACAAAGTACAGAAAGGCAAGAGCCCTTCTGTATTCTGCAATCCAAACTGGTCAGCAAAAGAAAGAAGAGCAGGGGAAGCAGCAGAAGCCAAGACAAAAGAATGTAGCCATGCTCACAAGGTCATCATGTTGGGATGCACTTTTGGCACCTAAGTGGCAACGCAAATATTTCACCATCCTGCTCCAGGAGATCATAGCCAAAACCAGATGGATGCCACTACTGCACTGGTTCCAGGACCCAAGCTGCAGGGAACAGAGTGTTGGGGCTGTCCCCACAGTCACCAGTGGGAGAAGAGCACCTATTAGGGCAAATACATCCAAGACCCAACCCTATCTACATCCCAGGAGGATTTCTGAGTCTAGAGCACTGTTGGAAGGAGTGTGAGGAAGGACAATGTGAGGAAGCAGTGGTTTTGCTTATCAAAATGTTTTGCAACAGCTCCTCTTCTGCTATGCAGTTTTGGAGCTAACTAATGTTTTGGAACTGACAAATGGAAAAATCTCTGGGCTCACTTTCTCCAAAGCCACTTGGGGTTAAACAGGGCTACAAAATGTTCCAAGGTTTGGAAATCACCCAGCAGTGTTCATTCATTTTTGGCTCCAGGCTTTTATTAGTGCATAGAGCTTTGCTTCTGAGGTTAAATCACTGGCTGGAGAGGACAAGAGCAGACAAAAGGCAAGGGGTACCACAACCAACCTGCAAGCTGGATGTGTAACGAATGATTTGGAAATGCTGCAAAGAGCAAACTGATCCTGGTGGTAGTGTCAATAGCCTCCCCTGTGAGCACTAATTATATTATTACAGAAACAGACTAACACAAAACTAAAGCACAAAAACATACATTTAAGATCTGGCCAGATGCCAGTGTGCCCAAGGTACATTCTTCATACCAGAAGTGTGATATGGTGTTACTTGTTTTGCTGGACTGCTTAGGAGCACTAATCATCAACCTGCATTCTGCCGTGGTCCATGCCATACAAATACATAAGGCTAACACACCACCTGCCCTCAAAGAGACTACATTGTACATACAAGATCAAAGGGGCACTGGCTGCCTAAGGTGGTGTATCCCAGTGAGATGGGTATTTGTCTCCAGGTATCCATGGTCTGGCTATTGTTAAAGCACAGAACTTGGAAAAAAGGTTTTGATGGAAAGCAGCATGACTTTAATGATGTTTCCAGTAATATTGTCATTAAGGAGGCATATAGATTTTTTAGTTATTTCGCCTTCTGCCTGCAATTCTCTTACTTCATACCTACCAGGTTTGCTCCTTTCAGCAGGTGAAATGTTCCAAACCAAATATATTGCAATGTATTGTAGAGAAAGAGGTCACTCAGACAAGCATCAATAGCTGCTTGTGAGCAAACAGGAACATTACAAACAATGTATCAGCCTCTTGCTTGATGTTTCAAGTTTAAATAAATAGCACCTTCCATTTCCTGTATTGTAAATAGCAAGTATTTGGTAATGGTACTTAAGTAACTCACAAAACAGGGAGGAAGGGAAAGAACACCCACTTTATTTTTGGTGGATCAGATGATGCTGGAGAACACGTTTGTGCATGTGAGGGGAATGGGGGGGCATGGGGCCAGAGCCACATGGAAGGGATTTGTATGCAATGGGAATAAATCTGTTAAAACATGTAAGTGGAGCTGCAGAAGGAAATCTGCAGCCGCCTGAGCCAGGCGGTTGAATGGCAGAGAGGATGGAGGCTATTTGAATACTGATGTGGCCCGCACTTTCTTCCATTTCCATTAATGACATGCTCATCAAGGGCAAACAATAGGACCGGCTGCCTGCGCCTGTCACACTGTGTGGGTGCTGGGAATGCCAGGCTGTCATCCCGGGGCTGCATTTAGAGACCTGCACGCTAATAAGAAGTGCTCTGTGCCGTCAATGCAGACAGGTGCTTCCGAGGCTGGGACATGCTCCATTCCCTTCCCCTGAAACCCTCCTCTCCCGGCCCCCTGACAGACACCATGAAATGCACAAATTAACAGCCCCATCATGTTGGGCTGCTGCTGCCTGCGGTGAAAGCAGAAAATCAAGTTGTCACCCAGGGTGCAGTGATAAAGCCACAGCCTCATTTCTCTATTGGTGCCCTATAATAGCAAATGCCAGACAGCTGGATGGATTGGGAGGTTTTAGATTAGGGTCCTGATGCATTTTGGCCACTGAATTAGCAGTTGCTGTTTTCATGCAGATTATTTGTGTGCAAAGCAAACATCTGGAGAGAGCAAAGGCTCCAGGGTTAGATATTCAATACTTCTTTCCCTTAATGAAACAGAAATAACAGAAATTCTACAGTGTCTTTGAAACAAATTCCTCTCCCCCATCAATGAAAAAGCAAAACCCTTCCTGGATTTGCCTTTAGAGACCTTAACAGCAAATGCTCAAGGCTATGTTTGCAAGCATTTGTGCAAAAACAAGCTGAACAAGAATCTCAAACCTAGACATGTGCCTAATTTTACAGCAAGAGTAGTTGGAGAAAAGTCACAGCAAGTGTCTCTGGGGAAGGCAAAAGGGACGGTGAACTCTCTGAAGTGATTTTATTTCCATAGCGCAGCATTCCTCTTTGGCAGCAGGCTCTTCCAGCAGCCATCCAAGACCCACTGCCATAAGAGAATTTGGCCCTTTTTCACACGAGTGGCTCAGCCAGAGTTGGGAACTGATGTCCAGAGCTCAGAATCCAAGGTGGGGCCAGAGCCACCCCAAAACTCCAATTGCCTCCTCACAAAGGCAGGTACCTGGGCTTCTGAATGAAAAACAAATATAAAATGGAACCAAAGAGAGTCATTGATGAGGAAAGTGACAGGGGGACAGAGACTGGTTGCACAGACATTTGCCCCACAGCAGGCACTGCACCAGCAATAAGGAACAGAGGGGCCTGAGCCCTTCAAACTCCAAGGAGTTTAATGACATAACGGCCTGAGAACTTCAACATAAAACAGGAAGAGCAACTAACGAAACTTACAACATAAAACCCCCCTCCTGTCATTTTTATAGTACTAGTAAAACACTTTATTGAATTTATGAGCTACATAATGACTATGAAGAATGTAACTTGAATTAGAACCAACTCAGAAGTATAATATCAACTATAAACCCTTTTCTATTACCCCATCTCTTTATCATCATCCTATCTGGCTCTTTTTAAACCAAGGAATATTGCTTTCTTCAAAATTTAGTCTAAGATCCATCTCCTAACTTCTCAATAAATCAAGAAAACCCAAAGCATCTGTAACAGACACAGAGCCAAAAAATCAAAGCATGAGCAAGGTACAGATTTAACAGCTAGAGTTAGGAAATCATTGAAAAATAAAAAAAAAAGCAAACAACATTTCTGTGAAGGCTGTGTCTAGGAAGACATGGAGGAACATCCTGAACCCTGAAGGTTTTGGTTGTGACACTGTGTAGCAAGGCACAGCATAGCATCATTAGAAGGTTCAGGCCCCAAAAGGCAAGTCATCAGCACAGACCTTTGAAAAAAAATGCACAACCCTTCAGTGCAATCCCTGAGCAGTTTGGAAGTCCATTTAGGAGTAGAAGCATTAGCAGGACTTTGTAGCACCCTCTCCGGAGCCCTTTCATACCCAGGGTTTGACACGAACAATAAAATCTGCGTAAATCTGGAGAATGCATTGAGGGGCTGTTTATATCCAGACCCATTATTTTTGCAGAGGAGTTTGTAAATGAATGATTGTGGGGGAGGGAGATGTACGTAACACAGCTAAAGCAGCATGTTTTACTGTGTTTTCTGATTCCATTTTACTTCTTTAGTCTCTCCAGTCCCCAAGGATTTTTCTGAAGGGCCAATAAAATAAAATGGGTGAAACAAAGCCATAAGCCAGTTAAGTCTGAAAGACATGTCATCTCATCTAAAAAGAAGAAACGGACCATTTCCATGCCTAGGGCTGACAGCAACGCCTGAGCTAGCAATAGCGCTATTCCATTTGATTTATAGAATAATGGGGTGACAAATGATGACAAAAATAAACTTTTACTGCACTGAACTGCTCCTTTATTTATGAAATTTGGCCAAGTAGTGAAATCTTTTATCTGCAAGTTGTAACATGGAGTGGAAACGAGCGATTATGGTGTGGTAATAGTAATCCAGTGATGGAGGCCGAGTCAGTCGGAAATGGATTGAGGTAAAATAACTACCGCACCATGATAAATGTGAACAGCGCTTTGCTGACAGATGATCTAACAGGTGTTCATAACAACTATATAAGAGGATTTATTTATGACTAGCCACAGCCACAGCACTGTAAATCAACTCCAGCAGCTGCACACCACTGAAACCAAGTCCCTGATGGAGAAACAGTGCAAGAACCCAAAAGAACACAATTCACTCCAGAATCTTAATCATCAAATAACATGTTTTTTCGAGCAATTACACCGCAGTGCAGAAATCAGAATGACTTTCAATTATGCGAAGCTGAGCCACCAACTAACTTTGCCCAAACTCAGGCACAGGCAGAGACCCACAGATCCATATGAAACAGAACATTTACTTTTGGACTCAGTACCAAAGAGTTGCCTTTTTTTTTTTTTCTGATAAAAGTAGCCAGTTTGGTGCTGTTTTAGCATAGTGCTGACACACCCATGGTAAGGGCAAGAGGAAAAGAAAGGGACTACACTTTGCCTCACCTTCCTAGCTGAGTCAAATCCAAGAATCTCTAAGGCTACACTCCAAACCATACCAATGAAATTATCTGATCACCAAAATCAACCCCAAATCCCACCAAAACACTGCTGCCTCATAGAAAAGGCTATGAGGTTTTTAAACCCAAATAATCCTGCTGGTTTGCTTTAGGGGATACATCTGCAAACATATAGAAGGACAGCTGAGGGAAGAATTATTGGCAAGTGGGATGGGTTCCTGCATTTTTGACAGTATTGAAAAAAAAGTCAAAAGAAACTGAATTGGTGTTTCTTTCTTCTCTTCTACCTCGCTCATAACTGACATTTCAGAGTCATACCATTCACTTTTCAAAGAGGATTCAGCAAATGCTGGCACACTGTGCACTGCTGGTGCATGCAGAGAGCAATTAGGTGTCTAAAAGTCCTCACACAAATATACAAAATCAGGTAAAATCAAAATCAAAACTATAGGAGATAACAGTTACTACAGGATCAAATTATTCCATGTGTTAAACACCCTCTGCAGCAAAGAGAGGGAAACGCCCCACTGCAGCAAGGTACCCTGTTACATACGAGCGATTCCCTAGGCACCGTTTAGGAGATCAGAGGGTCTGCAGTGACCTAGGGCAGAGCCAGCTGTCCCTTGTGGAGCTGCTCTTGGGGTCTGTCAGGGTCTTCAAGGGTGGAAGCTGTCTCAACAGGGAGGCTTCAGACAGGTGAAGGCTGCTCAGCCTAGAACTGCCCCAGCATGTGTGTTACAGAGAAAGGTCATGCCTTCCCTGCACCTCCCTTGCCTGCTCTGTTCCAGATGCTGGGCTTGGGGTGCTGCTGTGCGCCTGAGCTGGTGTGTGTCCCACGGTCCAAGACATGGCTGAAGCTCTGCAGGGTAGCTGGAGGAACCAGGGCGCTCCCTCATCCTCCTACATTTGCCATAGCTGGTGGCTGAACACCTGCCAGTCATGGCTGCTACAAGAGAAGGCCTTTTACCACCTTCCCACCACAGGTACAGTCCACCAGTGTTTTCACAAGATGGGAAGATGTCCAGGACCCACGTGTGCCAACAGCTCTTGTTCTTTCCTGAACAAGACGCATGACCTGTCAGCTGTTTTTGCAAGGCTTAGTCTAAATCCTTCCCATCGAGGAGAAAACACAGGTCTAGGTTGAGCCAGAGGGGTGTATGAAGATGTGGGTGGCAACTCACAGCATGTATGCTCCATGAGATGGTGCTAATGGCAGAATCATCTTCGCTCTTCTCTGAAAGCCATGGCTTGACAGGTGGGCAAAGGAGGAGGCAAGTCACCAGGAGCAGGATAAGAGCAGGCTGAGACCTGGAAAGGACTGGAAAAACAGTGTTGGAAGCCAGCAAAACTCACTTTTGCCTTCTCCCCTATACGTGTATGATGGGAGAACAGAGTTTAGAATAATACTATTTGTAAAGGTCACAGAATCATAGAATGCTTTGTGTTGAAAGGGACCTTAAAGACCATCTAGTTCCAACCTCCCCACTAAGGGCAGGGATGTCATTCACTAGACCAGGCTACTCAGGGCCCCATCCAACCTGGCTTTGAATACTTCCAAGGATGGGACACTCACAACCTCTCTGGGCAATATGAATCTTGCCTCTCTGGCAAGATAGATGTATACGCACCAGAACGTACACAACAATTTAAGTGGATCAGGATTTGTGGCACTGCAGTCACAGCAGGGGCTCAGAGCTACCAGCCATCGAAGATTAGTTCACCTTGCACCTTCTGAGGCAAAACCAGTTACCTGTGGGACTGGAAACGCAGTGCCATTCACAATCTCTTTCTATTCCGAACAGGTTCACTGGACTGTGCTAGATAAAGCACAACTATACCAGCTAAGAGGTAGACAGCAGAATTATTGCTTTTATCACAAAGGGTTGTGCACAAAGGCTGCCATCAGCAATCAAACCACATATGTAAACATAGCAAAGCATGGTTTCTGCACCACAAAACATTTAATATAACACATAAGTGTTAAACAACTCTACACTTCATGTTAAAACAAACAAAAATGTGTGGAAGGGGAGAAAAATAAACTGTCAGAAAAAGAAGGGAACAGTGTCCAATCCTCATACGTGTGTTTCAGACACACACTGAAAATCAGATGAGGGCTTGAGAGGATTTAACTTACCTGTACGTTGCTTACCAGAATTTGTGTTAGGGCATTTAAGTGCTAAGTTAAAATTAATTCAAGCATGTAAGATATTGTATGCAAAACCAGGCAGTTCAGTAATTTAATAAGTTTCTAAAAAAGAACTAACACTACTTATGGTAATGGACCATTGCAAAGCAAAGTGTGCAAAAGGATTTCATCTTATCACCAAATATCAGTAATTAGCCCGAAGGCTCAGATGAAAGGAATTTAGAGACCTTGGGGTTTTGTATCCTATCCAATATATATCCATATATTTCTTTGCTAATGTACATTTCCAGTTTTGTTCCACTTCCAGTAAACATCATAGTGTCTTGTGACAGTGGATGGCCAGAACTTAAGTACATGCTGTGTTTAAAAAACACAAAGGGAAGAGAAGTAAATGCCTTTCTCCAATTTAAATACATTGCTTTGGAAATGTTGCAAAATGTCACCTTGTTCCTGAGTTAGTAGAAAAGATCACCAGGAAAGCTCAATTTATCTTTTCTATGTAATTAATTATTTCTTATACTGTATCATGTCCCTGTTCTAAAAACATTTCCATTATTTCCACTATCCTTTCACGAACTATTCTATTTATATCTTCCATTATTTTGTTCCTCGCTCCAGACCCCTTTTTATTTCTGCTATTTTTCTTGAGAAATTAATTATTAGAATTAAAGCATGGTATGAAGGGAAAAAATACATTATCCTTTTATACAACATCATAAAATTTCAAAGGAAAATAAGAGGAAAAAAATTATGTTATTTTTAATGTCATGCATCAAGCCTATGTTTATATTCTGCCATCAACAGCAACAAAACAATTCTTCCTTCCACCCTATTCTTCCAAAATGGTTCATTTTGGAATAACTGAATTTGAAAGTTTAGTTGTTAAAAAGAAAAAGGAAGAAAGGAAGGAAGGAAGGAAGGAAGGAAGGAAGGAAGGAAGGAAGGAAGGAAGGAAGGAAGGAAGGAAGGAAGGAAGGAAGGAAGGAAGGAAGGAAGGAAGGAAGGAAGGAAGGAAGGAAGGAAGGAAGGAAGGAAGGAAGGAAGGAAGGAAGGAAGGAAGGAAGGAAGGAAGGAAGGAAGGAAGGAAGGAAGGAAGGAAGGAAGGAAGGAAGGAAGGAAGGAAGGAAGGAAGGAAGAAAGAAAGAAAGAAAACAAAAACCAACCAACCAAACAAAAACCCCAAAAAAAAGAAACCCCTTACTATTCACTAAGGGGAATATGTGTGTGTCTGTAGAAACAACCAAGCAGCAAAGAAAAGGAAAACTATCATTCTCTCACTATGCAGAAACTTTCTTATTTGTCCTTGCTCTTGCTGCATAACTCTTCAATTCAGTTACCTGCACTAGTCTTATAGCTTGTACTAGACTACAATGATTTCGTAGTCTTTTTGAGGTTCACTATCTTCAGCATGGTTAAAGATCATAAAATGATACCCCAATTCCTCTTTATGGTAAAGTACGTGAGTTGGTAATTGTTACGGCTCTTCCTATGTTTCTACAGGTTATTGCATTTGAAACCTTGCTCCTCTTTGTTACCTTGCTACATTTGAAACCTCACCTCCCACTCCTTAAACTAGACTTTGATTTGCTGCCCATCATAGCAAAACCCAACTCACCAGTCCTGCAGTACTATGCTTTAGCCTTGCTCCTGTGTCCCAAGCTGTGCATGCAGGTGTATTCCAAAGCTTCCCAGGCTTGGATACTTGCTGGAGCCAGGTGGTTCTCAGTGCACAGCTCCTGACTGTATAGCCTGCCCACAGAGGTAGGAGCTGCTGCGACCTGGTTCAAGCCAACCACCCCAAAGAGAATTTTAGATTGTAATTTAGACTAGGAATCAATCTTTAATGTGCCTGTGCAAATAATGAAAAGTATGGAAGAAAGTGAGCAAAAATGATACATAGCAAACCTAAGAAACCATTGTTAAGTACTGCTACTGGCTGAATTATAACTGAGTGCAACTTGCAGTGTTAATGTAAGACATGTACACGTGCTTCTGCTTAGATTCCTGAAGAGCTGAGACTTAACATATGCAGAGATACATTGCTATTTAAATAAACTTTATCTCCAAATTACTATTTGGGGAAAGGAGCATTAATTTTCAAATCACAATATCACACTGGCCTGACAGAGTCACAAGAGGTACGCTGCCTACCAGAGACTAAGATCTGCGATGCTGCCAAGAGGGTACCCCAGCTTGTCAAGGGCATGGAACACTACCAGCTATTACTTTTTCACATGGCTTCAAATGATGCCATAGGCCAAAAAATTGGCAGTGTGAAGACCTGTCTCTGAAGAAAACCATGAACATGTAGAAAGCCTGTGGGTGAGAGTCAGAGACTGACACAGAGAGAATCTTGGTGGTTGGGGTCTGCTACAGCCTCCTGACCAAGGGGAGCTCATTGACAAAACCATCCCGCTGCAGCCACAGAAGGCATTGCCCCCACAGGGTCTTGTCCTGCTGGGGGAACTCAACCACCCCAGCAGCTGTTGGCAAAGTAGCTCAGAGAGCTGTAGGCAATCCAGGAGACTCCTGGAATGTGTGGAGGATAACTTCCTGACCCAGGTGATAGACAGCCCTGCCAGAGGGAAGGTGTTACTGGACCTGTTGGTCACCAGTGCCGGTGAACTCACTGGGACATCAAGATTGGAGGCAGCCTGGGCTGCAGGGATCATGCCTCGGCGGAGTGTGAAGTTCTGAGGGATATGGGTTGGGTAAGGAATAAAATCTGGCTCTTGGACTTTAGGAAAGCAGACTTCCAGCTCTTTGGGAGCATAGTCAGTGGGATCCTCAGGGAAAATGCCCTCAGGGACAAGGGAGTAGAAGAAAGCTGGCAGATCTTTAAAGAACTCTTCCATAGAGCGCAAGAGCTGTCAATCTGTAGGAGCAAGGGATCAGGCAAGGAAGGTAAGAGACAGGCATGGCAGAGTAGGAGCCTGCTGGTCAAAATAAAGGGAAAGAAGCAAATGCAAAGGCAGTGGAAACAAGGACAGGTGACCTTGTTTAAAGAAGGGTTTAGATTTGAAGCAGAGTTGTGTAGGGAGGGGGTGAGGAAGGCCAAGGCAGCAAAAGTGGAACTGAAGCTGGCAAGGGACACAAAGACTAATGGGAAGGGCTTCTACAGGTACATTAACCAGAAATGGGAAGGCCAAAGAACTTAACAAGTTTTGCCTCAGTCTTCAGCGGGAAACTCTTCCCACCTCTTGACTGGATGGATAACAGGATGAGGAGTGGGAGAGCAGAGTCCCTCCCGCTGTAAGAGAAGATCAGGTTTGTGACCACCTGAGGAACCTGAATGTACCCAAGGAGATGCAGGCCAGAGTCTTGGAGGAACTGGCTGGTGTAGCTGCCAAACCACTCTCCATGACATCTGAAAAGTCATGGCACTCAGGGCAAGTCCCAGGTAA
>VZTX01005508.1:137474-177092 GCA_013400915.1 Pardalotus punctatus
TCAGAGACTGACACAGAGAGAATCTTGGTGGTTGGGGTCTGCTACAGCCTCCTGACCAAGGGGAGCTCATTGACAAAACCGTCCCGCTGCAGCCACAGAAGGCATTGCCCCCACAGGGTCTTGTCCTGCTGGGGGAACTCAACCACCCCAGCAGCTGTTGGGAAAGTAGCTCAGAGAGCTGTAGGCAATCCAGGAGACTCCTGGAATGTGTGGAGGATAACTTCCTGACCCAGGTGATAGACAGCCCTGCCAGAGGGAAGGTGTTACTGGACCTGTTGGTCACCAGTGCCGGTGAACTCACTGGGACATCAAGATTGGAGGCAGCCTGGGCTGCAGGGATCATGCCTCGGCGGAGTGTGAAGTTCTGAGGGATATGGGTTGGGTAAGGAATAAAATCTGGCTCTTGGACTTTAGGAAAGCAGACTTCCAGCTCTTTGGGAGCATAGTCAGTGGGATCCTCAGGGAAAATGCCCTCAGGGACAAGGGAGTAGAAGAAAGCTGGCAGATCTTTAAAGAACTCTTCCATAGAGCACAAGAGCTGTCAATCTGTAGGAGCAAGGGATCAGGCAAGGAAGGTAAGAGACAGGCATGGCTGAGTAGGAGCCTGCTGGTCAAAATAAAGGGAAAGAAGCAAATGCAAAGGCAGTGGAAACAAGGACAGGTGACCTTGTTTAAAGAAGGGTTTAGATTTGAAGCAGAGTTGTGTAGGGAGGGGGTGAGGAAGGCCAAGGCAGCAAAAGTGGAACTGAAGCTGGCAAGGGACACAAAGACTAATGGGAAGGGCTTCTACAGGTACATTAACCAGAAATGGGAAGGCCAAAGAACTTAACAAGTTTTGCCTCAGTCTTCAGCGGGAAACTCTTCCCACCTCTTGACTGGATGGATAACAGGATGAGGAGTGGGAGAGCAGAGTCCCTCCCGCTGTAAGAGAAGATCAGGTTTGTGACCACCTGAGGAACCTGAATGTACCCAAGGAGATGCAGGCCAGAGTCTTGGAGGAACTGGCTGGTGTAGCTGCCAAACCACTCTCCATGACATCTGAAAAGTCATGGCACTCAGGGCAAGTCCCAGGTAAGAGGAAAAGGGGAAACGTGGTACCCATCTTGAAGAAGGGAAGAAAGGAGGATCCTGGGAACTACTAACCTGTCAGCCTCACCTCTGTGCCTGGGAAGAGGATGGAACAGATCCTCATAAAGGAAGTGCAGGTCCTGTCTGACCAACCCAGTGGCTTTCTATGATGGGGTGACTGCATCAGTGGACAAGGGAAGGGTGACAGATGCCATTTTACTGGTCTTCTGTAAAGCAGCTGACACAGCCCTCCACAACCTTGTCTCCAAACTGGAGAGAGGGATTTGATGGGTGGACTGTTAGGTGGATTAGGAATTGGGTTGGATGGTCACATCCAGAGGGTAGTGGTCAATGGCTCAGTCCCAGTGGATATCAGTGACAAGTGTCTCTCAGGAGTCTGTACTGAGACCAGTGTTACTTGATGTTTTCATTAATGACGTAGACAGAAGGACCAAGTGCACCCTCAGTAAATGTGCAGATATGACACCAAGCTGAATGCACCTGATGCCATCCAGAGGGACCTGGACAAGCTCTAGGAGAGGGCCCATGGGAATCTCATGAGGTTCAACAAGACCAAGTTCAAAATGCTGCACCTTGGGTCAGAACAACCCTGGTATCAACACAGGCTGGGGATGGACAGATCAGAGCAGCCCTGCTGGGAAGGACCTGGGGGTGCTGGGGGGGGAGAGGCTGGGCATGACCCAGCCATGAGCACTCCCAGCCCAGAGAGCCAAACGTGTCCTGGGCTGCAGCCAAAGCAGCGTGGGCAGCAGGGCCAGGGAGGGGATTCTGCCCCTCTGCTCTGCTCTGGTTGAGTCCCCACCTGCAGTGCTGTGTCCAGCGCGGGGGTCCCAGCACAGGAAGGACACAGACCGGTTTGAGCAAGTCCAGAGGAGGCCTACAAGATGATCAGATAGATGAAGCAGAGGGAAAAGGCCTTCTCTTTTCTAAACTGAACAATCCCACTTCTCTAACTGGGATTGTTCAGTCTAGAAAAGAGAAGGCAAGACTATTTATAATGCCATGTAGTGGCAGGACAAGAGGCAATGGGTTTAAACTGAAAGGGAGTAGCTATACATCAGGTATGAGGAAGGAATTCTTTACTGTGAGGGTGGTGAGACACAGGCTGCCCAGAGAAATTGTGGATGTACCATCCCTGCAAGTGTTCAAATCCATATTCAGTGGGACTCTGAACAATGTGGTCTTATGAAATGTATGCTGTTCCAGGGCAGGCGGGTTGAAACTAGATGACCTTCAGGGTCCTCTTCCAACCCAAACCATTCAATGATTCTATGATCAGCCAAAGACTTGTACCAAGCATTACTGGATCACTGGAGTGATACAAAATGTAAATTACTACCAGATACTCCCCAGCTATCCTTATACACATTTCTGAGCTTCATTGCTAAAATGTATAAAATACTCTAAGGAGGCAGAAAACACTCAGCAATGTGTGTGACTTTCACAGGATTAATGTGCTTTTCTTTGATTTATACTGTGGTATGAGAAGCAATTCTTGTTTGTTTTCATCTTCACAAATGTGGACAAAGCTTTTACAGTTCAGTTTCTTCTCAGGAAGCATGTTTCTGCACCTTCCCCTCACCACCTTCTCATTGGGTCTTAATATTAAAGACTATCTACAGACCAATCTTCTGTTTCTCTGAGACGACAGTAATTTCTACAACAACTCATTTTTCATCTGTTTCAATCGCTTTTATATCACAGCTGAAAACTAATGCAATCGCAAACTTATTTCAGGATTAAGACTTCAGAAAACAATGTGAATGTCGTAGATGGTGAAATAATGTACATGTTGATTAAGAATATGCACATTTCTGTTGAGGGCACAAGATCCTTGTCGCTTGTTAGGGTTTTCTGAGAAGTACCAGTATATTTTTGGTGCTAGCAAATTCTAGAACTGCATTATTCACACAAGCACAATGTAAATGCCTTAAAAACCTAACCTCTCTTAAGAATTTGCCAATAAGCTCTGCTTCACACTGGAGCCTCCTTTTAGTTCTATCAAAGTTTAGTAGAAAAGTTTAGAAGAATTTAGTGTGAAGTAATGCAATATTTTTGAACAAGCAGCAGCGCTTTGCATCATCTGAAACTAGAACAGCACTAGTTAGCATCTAAGGACCATGCAAAGTTCCTGATGCATATGTAGTGTCCACCTGTTTGTATTTACTTTAGTTAACCAGGTATATGCAACACTGGCATGTCTGTTATGAGTTTTCTACCAAAACAAGAAAGAGGGAGCCTCTGTTAATAGGCACTACTTTATTAGCATCTTAACAAAGTATTTGAGAAAATGATGGTAGGCAGGAACAATGTTCTCAATAGACGAGTTCAGGTTTACAAGCATTTCTAGAAAACAAACACTATTTTGCTGTACTTACTGTGTTTTGTACACTTAGACCACAAATGCTCTCTGAAGCACATACTTGTGTATGCTGCTGGAACCCACCTGCCATCTGAACTCAGTTTTTAAGCAGTGTGATTCCCCTTGAACTTTATTACCTGGTATTCGTCCAGTATGGGAGGAGGAGGCGGAGGGAACTTACGGGGAAGGAAAGTAGAGGGGGAAGGGAAGAGAGAGGGAAGGAATAGGGTAGAACAAATGGGAAATACATTTAAAAGCGCAGATAACTGACAGTAAAATATATGTTCTTTGGTTAGCAAGCAGAAAAAAAGGAAAGGACTTGCATACATGATAGATACACACTAGCATTCTAAAGCAGAAGACAAGAATGTCAAGAGTGTATTCTTTCCCCACTGCCAGATGGAAGGGCTATTATTATAAATGAAAGGCAGCAGTAGTGGATGCCAGGCACTTTTGTTGTGTGCCAGATTCTGAAGTCCAGATGTAAGCAGGTTACCCCTGGGACAGGACAGGCTTCAGCTCCCGCAGCAGAACAGAACCAATCACAGTTTTCTCAGTGTTTATGATGAGCTGTGCTGTAGAGCCCTCCTTCAGCTCCACTGTGACTAGCATCAGCGACCCACTGTGCACAGTCTTAGCTGCAAACCTGGAAGGAAAAGGAAAAATAAAAAAGAAAAGAAAAAATCACTGAGGATCTTAAGGTCAAAGACTGCTAATGTCTCTTTCTGCCAGACTAACATGAGCTCAAATATAATAAAATGCTTCTAAATTCATTAATGCATTTCAGCGTATAGACCATAAAACCTCCCATAAATTCTTCAAATATAATTTGTGCAGCATTGTGTAAATATTTTTGTATTTCAAAAGGACAAAGAAATATCATGCAAAATTTTGTATTTAGTAGTACAAACTACATTTTATTTAAATAATTTTTAATGTGAATACTGATTCTTTACTTCATCTATAATATTCATGCACAATGACAACCTGACTACAGCTGTATAGAATTTTCCAAGGATTTCCAATATTTGGTGTCCCAAAGACAATACAACTATGTTAAATGTAGTATAACACCTACAAAAAGCGAAACTGTTGTGCTTTCTGAAAGGTGTTTCCTCCTCCAATCCCAGAAATTAATTTAAACTAAAACTAGTAAAAATTACAAACATACAAACAATCAGTTTGAAATGACAGTAAGACACTGAGTCATTCTATCTGTGAATTTGTCTCCAGAATCATAAAAATGTGGTCAATATTTTTAAACATTTTATAATTATTAAAAATCCTACAAAGGCTATAAATAAAAAAACTACCAACCAATCAGACAGAAAAAAGTTAGGACTAATGCACCATTACTAAATTCCAAGACATGAAGAACCCACTAATTACACGGAATTAAAAGCAAAACTAGCCTTTTAAGCACCACAATTGACTGAAAAGCCATTTTAGGCACAATGAACTTCTGTCAATCCTGTTAATTCATTCTGCGTGCAGAGCCAGGCCCAAGAGACAGGAAGCAAGAGGATGGCAATAGCTTCCATCTTTCCATCTTCCACAAGGAGCACACCATGCTTTCCCCCCTCCCCCTCCTTGGTTACTTCTGTACAACAAAGTTGCTGCACATGGGCTTTTGAAAACACTAACAAGTGTAGAGCAGGTCTGTGACCCCGTCTGACCCCACTTTGCAGGGCCAATCTCCTCTCCTCTTTCTGAATGACACGTGTCTGAATCAGAGCCATCTGCCTCAATTTGCGCAACATCTTCAGCCACAATAGGACCCAGTTAGCCCTGACAACAGCTCACAATACAGAAAAATCAAACTGCTGGGCTGACAGCACGCTGTGGGCTATTCAAGAGCAAACCAACTGGTCAGTGTCTCCCGTCTGACAATTAGCACAGGCCTAGCAAAGCGCCTAGCCAAGCCCTTGGGGATCTGTTTAATTACCATCAACATAAAGGAGGGAGTTTATCAGGAGATACTCAAAAAACTTCACTCCAGACTTAATTAAAATATTAGCCACTTAAGCAGGAGGCAGGTTCTCTTTAAACGAGAAGTAATTTCTGTCTTTTTTTTTTCTTTTTAAAGTAAGCATATCAAAATCTCATAACACATTATACTAATTAAGGAAACATGGGGCACTTTTCTAATGTCACCCATCACAGGTCAATCTATTTCTTTTGTCTGGATTACAGACACATTCAAAGACCTCTCTTTTTAATAGAAGGTTATAAAACAATATTACTAGTACAAAAATTACCTACTTAGCTAGTTATATCAATGATTTCATCTATTTACGCTGCAAAGTAGAAGATGACTATTTCTCTTGTTGACTTCGACAGGGGGATAATTATAGAAACAATAGTCTTATTAGTCACTTTATTTACTTAACAGTTGTGTCTTGGGACAACACAGAAGCAGATTATCTCTGAGTATGCACATAAATAGGTTGCTATTCGGCACTCCTGCTGTGCTTCACAGCCCCGAGGCTTGATTTTACCCTCTTTTATCAAAAGCTGAAAGTGATACAAAGTCAGCATCCTGGGAAAGCCAAGGTGGTCCAAAGCATCAGAGATGAGTTTTGTGCTGATATTTTTACATGTGAACTTGCAAAATCACTTAGGGGATCAATAGTAGTTTTCCATACCTCTGAACAAACCACATAAAATCAATAAAATGTGAGTTTGCAAGTGGTTTGCAAGATAAAAAGGGCCTGATACCCAGATAATTTTACACAAAGTGTTAGTACCCATAACTAGCATCAGCTAATCAGCTTGTATCAATGGTCACCGATCTGGGATCTGGAATTCCTAGGTGAAGGAAAAATTGGACCACAACAGGGTGACTTATTTCAACATTAAAAAGCATGTATAGAAGATAACCACGCAGTGAGTTTATAGCCGCTTTTGAACTTTGGAAACCAAAATCTGTTCCTTAGAAAAGGGAAAATAATCTGGTTTCTGAGGAGAGTTATAAATACACTTATATGATCTGTAAAACTGAATGCAATTATAATAGGGTGAAGCAGTTGGCTCTTGGTTACAGGACACTAGCACTAAAACTGGTTTGTCAATTATTTAGATGTTTTAAATATACTGTCATTGAAGGATTTGGTTAACAGCAGTTTTTTTCAACTAAATACATGCTACTGCATTTATATGCTAACTCTTATTATAAACCCTTGTGGATTTTCCAAAATGTGTGTTGTGCTCAACTAAATACCAAGCCCAGAAAGCCATTAAAAAAATCTCTCAGCGACAAAAATTAATCGCTAATAACATGTGTTCACTCTTAGTGAGAAACTTATTTTCCCCACGGGGTCAGTAATAATTTTTCACTTTTTCTGGTAGTTTACTGCCTTAAAGGTTAGAATTTGAATTAAAAACAAACAAAAATCCCCAAACCTATCTAAACAAAAAAAATATAGTAAACCAACCAGAAATCATTGACTTATAAGCCTTGGAAACTGCACCGTAGTACATTTAAATCTAGGATATAAATTGATTGATTGTAGGTCCAAGAGGAAGAATTTGTCCTGTGGACAACTCTTAACATAAGATAGTATATTATGATCATGGTTCTGTTGCAACAAGAGATGCATCAGTAAATAAATAATAAAACAAACAAAAAGCCCAAAAAAACCAAAACCAAAACCAAACCAACCAACCAAACAAAAAAACCCAAAGCACATGAGAATACATCCAGAAAACAGAATCAAATATTTACTAATAGTTTCAAGATGGCTGTTTCTGCTATGATGCAGTATTTATTTCTGTGATAATATTGATTCTAAACCTGATTTTACATCATTAAAATATTCAGAAATATTTGCAGCTGTTAATACTTTTCCCATTAAAAAACCTAAACCAAGACAGATTAGAAACATAACAATGTGAGAAACAGTTGCAGATTCTAAATGTTTAAATTTTTTAAAAGAAAGTATGTTAAATATCCTGACATACATGACATACAAAAAAAAAAGAGAAGGAGTTAATATATTATTTTTGTATAAATATAGTAACTGTCAGTGGGTAAGGAAATACATATTAAGAATCAAATTCATCATCAATAAAGTACTGTATATTTTTTGAAACTAATTCAGTCTTTGAAGAGTTAAAAGTTGTCCATACAGTATTGGTCACTTTCCATGAAAATAAAATTTGTTCATGATAATCATACAGAAAAATTTTATATATAGTTGATATAAAGAGAAAACACAGAGTATCAGATACTACAATGTAACAGGATCTGCCAAACACTGACTTTGCAATGATGACTAGCCTAAATACACAGCGGCAGTAATTTTCTCTTTTTTTGTAGACAGAATATAGCTACACTATAAGGAGATGCATTTTTATGGGGAAAGGTTATGAAAATTTCATGGCAGTGAATATACAGCAGCAGACTAACTCACTTAAAACCTGCTCTTTAAAATTCAGCATTCAAGAAAGTAAATTTACACCTGAACACTCACTATCGGGATATTTACAGCAGAGCAGGGTTCGTTACGCATAATTCAACAGCATTAAAACACACACTCTCTCCTGTCCGGTGCTTTTCTTCCTCTTTGACTTTTCTATTCAAGCTAAATTTTCTTCTTTTTCTGTTCTACTGCTTACCACAAACAGTGACAACGCCCCATGAAGGCTAAAACTTTTTTTTCTTCCTCCCTTTCTTTAAATCTTGCACATGAAGCCTTCAATTACTGCCTGCTGAAGCAGACAGAATCCTATTAGTAAGGAAGACAATCAGAAGATGCAATGCCCTGCCCTAGCTGTAGAAAAATAGTTAGTCCAAGGCTGACAAATGTGTAATCAAGTTATGAAATTAATCTATTCAAAGGGGAAAAAAATACTGCTGTGAATTAGTCTTCAATTTGTAAATATAAGAATGAATAACTACAAAGTACCTTCCAGCATGTCAGCTGGACAAAAAAGATACTTACATTTATAGTTTCAGTACTCTGAATCTTCCTCTTGCTCTGCTATGTACAGGTTTGACTTTATAATTAACATTTCATCTAAAAAGTGGCTAAATTACTAATTGTATTCATTCTCTGAGTAAGCCTAAGAACACAAAAAAGGAAGTACTTGGGTATTAGTTCTGACCTGGGGATAGAGGAAACTTAATACTAAAACTGTGAGCACAAATATACCCACAAAAGAAGGATCTTTTTCTTAATCTGGTGATTTTAACATTGGTTACTACTAACAAAATTTGATTATTATTTACCTTAAAAATCATATTATGATAATTTACTTTTTTCCAGTATACTAATGCAGTTTTAATATTATTTTTGAATAAATTGTTCAAAATACCTAATTCATTACCCTAGTGTAATTATTTTCCAACATTATCTACTTTTGTGGGCAATAAAATAATAAAATAGTATAATAAATTGCAATCAAATCTGTACATATTTTTACCATGTTCCTTTGTATTGCCAAAAATTGATTTTGAATCTGTCCTCAGTTTCCAGTAAACAGCTGTACTTCTACTGTACCTCTAACAAAAATGCAGAAATTCAAGTGAGTCATCTGAACTTACTGTCCAATACATTGCACTGCTCCACATATTCAGAAAGATGCTACACAAACTTTTTATCATCTTCTAAATTTATCATTAGTTTAAAAATGTTAGCATTTTTATATGTAGGCATTTATATCTCCTCCCCAAAACTTCAGTGAGCTAAAACTTGAATCAAAATATTTGGTCCTCCTGTCTAGAAAATTCTAATTGTAACAGTGAATCTATTTTGTTTTCTCATATACTTTACAAATTTTTTTTTTTTCTTATAGAATTGGGCATTTAATATGATACGTGCTTGAGAATTATACTCAGTCCATTTTTAAAACAGGCTATAAATTTTAATTTGCAGGAAAATTATTTCATTCCAGAAAAGTAGATTACCTTATTGAAAGATATTAAAATATTAAACATGCTCAGAGATCTTTACAATCAAAGATATTCTTATGCTCAGTTAGTTTTTTAAGCGTTAAGCATTTTCTGTTTAAATAACTGGCTCAAAAAGGTTCCTGTTTGTTTTTCAAAGAAAATGCTGCACATATTTATCACTTAACAGCGTTCAGATACAAAAGCAGTGCTGTCCCCTAGTGGACAGCAAATAAGCCAGGCTGGAACAATCTGTTTTGATTAACCTCATATCTAAAATGACTCACTCGTATACTTTTAATGTTATGATAAAATTTAATTTCTTAAAGTTATTTTAAAATTTTGCAATTTGCATGCAAGCCCCTTAAATACAATAATATATCTGCAATATTAAGGACATTAAAATGACTCTGGGTGAAGGCATTCTCTTGATCAAGTATTTTGTACCAGTTAATCAAAATCTTCCCACAATGATAATACCTGAAAACTGTATTAGTATATGCAGGGCCCTTTTGTTAGCAGAGAGAAAATTTCAAGGTTTTGGAACATTAGGATTTGATTAAGGATTTGATTAAGGATTTGATTAAGGAATAATTATAACAAGAAGAGTAATATGAGGAACTATGGAATGAGTACTTTCATATTTATAAAATTCAGTTTTCTTTTTCTCTATTAATAAAAATGCTAACCCAAGAACAGTTACTAACCAGAAACACTTTTAGTCCTGTCTGTTTAAAGAAATATAAATGGTTAGCCTACTGGGGCTTTTCTTATTTTTTTAAAAATTTTTGATTTTTGAAGAAAACAAGAGCAAAACCCCCAAAACAGAAAGTTAGAATTATTTCTATCACAAATCAAGAAAACATTAGGAGCTTACAAGTTCTGGCTAAAATAAAGGCTGAAATACTGTGGATATGGATATAGAATTCCATTTAAAATTCTGTCTCCTACAGGTAAAGACTACCAGAGAAGCTGTTTTGCCTAGGGTATTTAGCTCTCTAATTAATTCCTACTTGAGAAATTAGGAAGCAAAATCAAGGCTGCATGTCTATTACAAGTTTATTTACTCAGCTACCCACTGAAGCCTTCTAGAAGAGTAGAAAAAGAAAACTGAACCCCACAGCTAAGGAACTACAGAAGCAAAACAGTCCAGGTAACTGCATCAAAGGAGCTACTACTTTGCAGGAGCAGAGGTAGATTTCACTTCCTTGGAGCTCTCCAACAGGCTAATTGCTTAGTAAAAAACCTTAGACAAGGTGCGCTTGCACACAGAAGAGAAAAGGCATTTAAAAAGTCTTTGTGGATTTACAGACCTGTTTGTCAGCTACTGACAATACATTTTTGGATTCAAGTGAATTAACTACAAACAATTTCTCAGAAAATTATACATGGTGTTTATCCTCTATGGATGGGTAGTTTCCTTTCCAGCTGACATGCTGGAAGCAGATGCAGTTGTTAGTTATGTTAAGGTGATGGGGTCTGATCACTAACTTTCCGCCTGAGAATTCTTCCAAATTTAGTGCAAACTGAAAGATGACAAACACTGAAAAATTTTCCAGGTGGACTCGTTTAGATGGAGTTTGGTTCAATGTGAAAGTATCTACACATATGCACAATTGCATACCTTTTCTCCCCACATTAATTGTTGCTGGATTAAAAACATGTGGGGAGGAAAACTGATTACTAAGCACAGACATTCTCTGATAATCAAAATTGTCTGTAAACAAAACCCTCTTTCCTTTGAGAATCAGTCTGCCAATATACTATAAATGGGACATGACAGGTTGCAAAATGATAAAAAGGGGTGAATACAACTAGACTGTCAGACTGATGCATGGGATGAGAAATAAAGCCTAGTGAAACACGGGTCCTTGGATTTCTGTATTTTCTGTATTTTCAGCATTTTATGCAAGTTTCTATATTTGATCTTGTTGTTTTCATACTATTCAGAATATCAATTCTCACCCACTGCAGTATGTTTACTGTCATAATACATGACTTACACAGTATGTTTCTCATTTTGCTAAAAAATACCAATAGAAGCCTCCACAAAACAAGCGGAAGGTATTTTACATCTTGTTCAATAATTACTTATTCATTAAATCAGATAGGCCATGGGTACCAAGCTCTGAGCAAACTGCCATATCTACATGGTTCAGTGAAGTGTCCTTAAAAATTCAGGTCTCAGGAGCTGCACGGTCACTGCATACACTGCTGTTCTTAAGCTAGTTAGACCTGCCCCAGAAATGAGCAGAAGTGCTGTTTCATGCTTCTTGTTTAAAACATAGCTTGTTTGCTGCTAATTCAGGTGTCTACTATGACAACACACTAAGAGATGAGAATCCTCCCTCTGCAAGTTCTGGTTCTTCTTCTAGAAAGAAGAGACAGCTATTAGTATCACCACTTTCATGACTGTAATGGAGAAAGATGTTAAAATCCCTATTTGAAAATGTGAAATGGCTGTTCTGAAGCACTTTAAAGCCTCATTGTTGAAAGAGATTTGATTTTCTCCAAAACCTCAGATCGTCCCCATATTGGGTTGTTGAAATAACAGAATTGACCATGTGAAATTTGAGGACTAAAATTAATGCTGTCACGTGTCTCAGAGTGCAGGTCAATGGTTGCAGCCATCCTGATGAACTGTAAAACAGAGATACCTTTATGACACTGCACTCACTTTCTAATTGTGCTACTTCCTGTTTGCCATTGTGGATTCCTTCCAGAATACAACAGCAGCAACAGACTAGTGAAATGGACTATTAAATAAGTTGAGGTTGACTGAACTTCATTCTTCATATCCACCCTGCTGGCTTCAGAGTTTTATCTTACTGACTGATTGGGCCATGTAAAGGTAGTCTTCAAGAATGAAACAAGTGGAAAAGATGATCTACCTTGCATCATTTTTAGAGCCACAGTCATTGAGGGAAATCATATTCTGTAACACAACGCATCCCATTTAAGAAATGCTTTGGGAAGTAGAAGTTAGAGAGGTAGGTAGTTGAAGATGGCCTGACTCTCCATCCCATTACACATTACATTCTGATGTCAATGGAAGCACACAAGTATAAAAGAAAATGAGAGTGAAGAAGTAAATCAATCTGTGATCACAACTTTGAACAGATTTTTGTCCCGTTTGCTACTGCCAACACTTTAAAAGCTTTGCACCACGTTTTGTTGGTAGTGGAAAGAAACACTTTCTATGTGTATTTCCACTACTTTTTTTCCTAACCCTATTTAGCCTGTAACACCTCTCCTTCATGCATAGGGCCTTACATAATAGTAGACAATATTTTGACATTTTCTAAAGGATTTTAAGAGCATTCAACTCTTTACAAGATCAAAGTCTACAACTAGCCTTTTCACTGTATCACCATCTGCAATCTTTTGTTAGATTCAAAGTGAAGCAGATGATGACTACTCATCCTTGTGGGAGCTGAAAATGAATAAAGGAGGAAGAAACCCGAGGAACTTTTAGAATATTCCTTTGAGAACAATAAGCAACACATTTGAAAGTAACACTAGCATGAAGGGCATTTCTGAGTAAATAAGGTTTGTGTTGGTTAAATAGAATATGACTGAAAATCTTGAGCTGAATAATGTCTTAGTCTCACCATACTTTGAAATAGAACAGCCTGGAATTTTCTTTTCTTTTTTCTAAAGCAATGAATGTGATTGCCCAACTAGAGACCAGGAGCTTAAGCAATGGTCTATAGAAGAATCAACTTTGAGGGAAAAAACGTCCTCCTTTATGATCCTATCACCTTGAATACAGAAAAATTCCTAGTAGACTTTCCCCACTGACAACAAACAGCAGGCACACTTAACTGAAAAGTACTTGGTCCCTAAGGTAGTTATTCAGAGTGATTTAATTCCCTGCAGGGACAAATACTTTTCTTTCAGTGTCTTTGTCTTCACATATTCAAATAGTACCCTCAGATATGGTCTGAATCAAAAGACAGAAGCTTGGTTCCTTAGCTGACTCTTTTTGAAATCACTTTCTAAACATCAAACAACAGTTCTCAGAACATTAAGAGAGCTATTCCAACAATTATTCCAATCAGTCTTGTGAAAAAATATTTTAAGAAAAAAATGGACTCTTTTTCTGAAGTTTTAAGACACATTTCCTATTCAAGAAAATTTCTCTTTTCAAATGCATTTCACATTCTTGCTTCCTTTAAAAGAAGACTTTTCAATCCAAAAATTGAAATAATGTTTCCACTTAATAACAAAAGCAAGACAGATCAATACATAAAACAGTTAAATCCTAAGAAGAACATGCAAATGCATTGCATGTTTTCTTACAAGGCCCTGTAATCTAAGCCCTTGAATAAACTCCATTGAAGATAAGGTAACTATTCTTAAGGAAGTAAAATAGTACAGCAAATTTATTTTTCAAATATAAAAATATTAAACTGCAACNAAGTAGAATCAACTATCTCATCTGGCATTTTGTTCTACACTCATATAACGGTTAAATTATTACATTGCAACTAAGTATAAACATTTAGTAGCCACATAGTAAAGAGAGAAATGAAATGCATGTTAGAAAGTGTTGTTATATTGTGACATGATCTCATATGTAGCTAATGTATTTGACAGATTTTCACTTATTCCATTTTTCTTTGGTGACTGTTTGCTACCCTGTTGATATTTATTTCAAGTATTTACTTTCAAATCTTCATTATATTTGCTCTAAGTGTTTTCACTTGGTGCAAAAAAAAATCCTAATAGGGTTATTAGTTAAGGACCAGTAATTGGGTTCCACCAGCATGACAACATCTTCAGCAGGAATGTGAATGTGTTTAGACTAAAAAAACTGATGAACACACCTGTTCATGTCCATTAGATACTCTTGAATTTGTATTAAATTGTACAACTTCATTTTGAGTGAGTATATTGCATTACCAGGCAATACAAATTTTTTGGCATTAGCCACCATTAAGCAGTAATACTGAAGTTGGGGATGACCAGCTAATAGGTTAATATCATTTATGCTGCACAGTGCTGAACACCAGTTAAAAACCAGTACTTTTTCTATGTAAAAAGGCATGTACTAGGCACTTCCAAGAAGTCAGCTGAAGTAGTCCTCACAGAACAGCATGATGAGCTAAAAGCTTTTGGACGTAGTTATTTTTCTCCAATATCACTTACAATAAAACAAACAAGACAAATGACAATCCCATAAAAATTAGAAAATTCACTTTTGACATATTTTTACTGAATCTGTAACTGTTTAGACAAGATGAAAGGTGACTGCTTATTTTATTAGCCTGAAATCACATGTCACATAAATAAAAGTCACAATTCTTGCACCCGTAAGACTCAATCCAAGAGATTTAATTTTTGCTTCCTCTCATGGCAGAGTTAATTTAATCCAAATACATGTATACTTTAGATACATACATATTAAAAACTATTTCAGTGATTTTTTCCAGTGTTTTGAAAGGATTAATTATCTAATATCTATCTCAAATATTCATTCATCTGAATCTAGGATTTACTTTAATGATAAAGCATTACTATTGAAAAGATGAACAGGTTCATCACAGTATCAATTAGGTAATGTTCCTGCTTCTGTTCTCAGTAAAATCTAGGTGGAATTATGACTGCATAATATCTGTGAACTCCAGTTACTTATGTTGAAACAAACAAAGGGCTATTTTCTAAATGCTTATCAATTGCTGGGTGTTTGTCGTAGGGCACTTAAGTTGTTATAAATAACTTTTTTTGCATGATGGATTATTCTATATTCTATAATTATTCTATAACTACTGTGGCAGACTGAAAACGTTGTATTTTGAATCTAAAAGTCAAAGAAGATTTCAGGATGCTCTGAAGCACTCTGAATACTCCAGCTTGACCTGAACATGCCTTTAACCACTGTCTCTGAAGAAGTGTATCCAAAAGTAAGTGCATCTTCAATTTATTTACTGTTGTTTATAGACTCTACTGTAGAAAACTCCCTTTAAAAGAAACCAAAAGAGCAAAAGAAAAAAACATCAAATTAGAAACTTATCTAAAATCAGGAAACCTGTGGCTGAGCTAGGAACTAGGCTATTACGTTAGGGAGCCTTTTTGAGACTCAGTCAACAAAACAATCCATCCCTATGTGATAAGTCTCATGTGATAGATAGGGTAAAGATGGAGAGCACCTGTATACTGCAGACACTTCAGTCCCTCTTGATTGACACTCTCACCTAGACTTTGAATTGATGTTGAGAACACAGGCTTTACAGATCCCTCAGGGATGCAACAAATGAGGACTCTTTCATGGAAGATCAGGTATCAACAGTGACAATCATTTCAGTGCAATTGCACTAGCTGTGCCATGTTTTTATGGTGAAACAGAATTTTATCATTAACCGTATCAAATACACAGGAAAATCCAGCTGGGTTAATGTTAATGCAATGCAATCCAAATTCCCAGCAATGCAAAAGACAACATCCAACAAAGAGAAATATCAGGTTATTAGTCTTGTGTAGGCTACGGCATTATCACCATTCCAAAGAGCCATCAGCAAAATTTCAAAGAAAAGCATTGTTCTTTTCTCTAAAAGAAGATACTTTGCTCATATTGAATTGCAAAATTCAGGGGACTAGAGATAATTCAGACTTTAGTGAGCAGTTCTAGTAGATGGTAAGAGAGATGTATTCATTTTCTTATTCCAAGACCAGGTTAACCTGTTTGTTCCTGTCAAAAGTGAGAAGTCATACAGATTCACAGGACTAAACATCTTGAGCCAATCACATAAAAAGCTGTCATTAACCAACAATCTTATCACTTCCACTGACATTTTCTATCACAGCATTTGGATGAAATGGATTAATCTGCAAGTTACAACTAGAAATTGGACAGAGACGATGACTTTCCTGGCTGGTAATTGTTTCTGCTTGCATATATACAGGAAGGTCAAAAAATAATGCAGGAAAACAAGTTGCTTCTCACAGATGATACAACTGGAGCAGGCTACTTACTATGGGAAACAGAACCAAAAGTTAAAAATCCCCCAAAAACCTTCTTGCAAACCTTCATGCAAGCACCGTGCTTTAAAAGAATACCTTTTCCCTTTGAAACAAAACAAGGAAAGGACAATTTCCCCTAACTGTGTACAGTAAAGTCTAGACATTTGATTTTTCTATATACACTCAAATAATGAGCTGCAGAGTAGTTAGGCTCAAGTATATACTACAGTATAATTGGGTACCTTCTCTCTTAAAAGTATGGATAATAAAATTTTCACTAATATTATCAAATGTTGATGAATTTTGAACTAACAAATTCATATGAAAAGATGGTCCTACTTTGAATAACATATAATCTTACCTGTGTACGTTATCTTGACCAGAAGGGACTACACCCAGGTTTGCTGCTTTCACTACCCTCTCAATTATTACAAGTCTAGTAGAGTTTTGTGGAGCAACAGCAATTGTAGCAGATGTTTCATTCATTCCTGTCAGCATTCCTGAAACATTAAGTATTTAATTATGAATACTTTAAGATTTGCTCCCTTATTAAGCATTAAACCAAAATAGTAGACATCTAAAAAAAAAAAAATTGCATTAGCAGTTAGATCATTTATTGAGAAAACAATTTTATAAGAACTCACATAATTACCTTAGTTTAATGTATTACTTGCAATGACCTATTATCAGAAACAAATTAGTAATAGCTGAACAATGTTATGTGTGATACTAATGCAACTGTGAAACCAAAGTAGTTCTTTCTCATCAAAAGCTTAACTTAAAAGAAGAATGCCCATACAGAAATTAAATATTAAGGAAGACCAATCTGGAAAGGTCCATCTTAAGTAGCACCATATGCAAAGACCCCTTGTAATCTTTCAGTCATACATTTAATTATCATTTCATATCCAATTGCTAAAAATAATTTTGAAATTCAGATAGTAATAACTGGTCCAATTCAATTCTTTATGAGAAAGCACTTTAGAAACTGAGAAATTCAGTTAGTATCCAGCTCTCTAAAATATCAAGATAAATTATTTGAGTAAAATAATTTGAATACCACAACAAAATGGAACAGAAATGCCAAGATTATATCCAAACATACGATGAAGAAAAAGCAAAGGATATGCTATTCAAGGACATTTTAACACAACTCACACTTTTCTATCAATATCCATTGTTTAGAAGAATGATTTGCTGGATGCTCATGGTGATTAAAACACAACAGTAACTACAACTTAACACTGCGTGTGCCTTTTTACAGTATGTTCAGAAGCTGAAAATGCAGACAAACAAAGGAGCACGGCACTTCAGGCAGAAATATAAAGCATCTGAAGCAACAAAAACAATGAAAACAATGGAGAAAGTCTCAAAAGGCTAATGTTTTAAGGCTGCACATACAGTTCTAGCACAGAGGAAATAATAGTAGCAAGATTCTTAATAGAGCAATTAAAACAATAAATCCAACATTTTAATGCCCCGGAATGTGCTGCTGTCACAGAATAAGAAATATGAAAGTAAAAATGGAACAGCTCATAAGTAAATAATAGGATATTTCTGAAGAGAAAACAAACAAGCACACAACTTCTATAACAATCAGATTTATCTTGGGAGTAGAACATTCTGTTTCAAATTGTTTAACTATTAGGCAAAAGCTTTGCAAACTACATACACAGACTAAAACTGCTTTTAAGCAGAGCACAGGGACTAACATAACACTGCTGAGAGATGTGTGTACTTATTTAGGATTTAAACCTTCTCCATTAAGCTCTATTGAAGAGCAAATGCTGAATAAATGAATGCAACTATGTTTATGTTAAAAGCCTGTTTCCCACAGCACGTAATTAAAGGAAATGTTGTACAAAGCCAGTACTTTTGTCAAGCTCCTGTAAATGGAAAGATGGATAGCACTCAGAGAAGTGAATGCATTGCTTCATATTTAACCTTAACACTCTTGTCATTAATGGTTTGTCTAACTTGTTCTATAAAAGACAAGGTACTGCTCCATTGAAGTAAAATTAAAAAAATCAACTAAACCATGCTTTTCAGAACAGAAGATTCATTATCGTCGACTAATGTATTGGCATAAAGCAAAGTAACATCCTATCAAGTAAGGCACACATTCAATCTGCTTTTTCACCCCCCTTTATTTTTAACTCATGCTGTTTTATTGTTATAGGCAATTTGTACCACTCAGCATGACAGTGTAAACTGAATCAAGATTAATTTACATGCAAAAGAACACTTAGGAGAGCAGCGTGGTAAGCAAATGTATTGTCTCGATTGCTGAGGTGGAAAAGAACCTGGAAATAAAAAAGGGTACTCTAATTAAGGAGCATCAAATATGATTGCTTGGGGTAGTCAATGGCCAGAAAACAGTAAATGTCCAACCATTTAAAGAATTAGCATCTTGCTTGTTAGAAAAACACATTTTATATATATAATTTTAATAAAATTAGGTAAACTATCTGTTTACTTAACCAATATTGGGTTTTGTTGTTGGTTTAGTTTTTTTAAAATGCAATTCAGATATACACTTCTAAAAAAAAGGTTGACAGAATTATTTTAATACATTTCTTGAGAGAAAAAAATACTAAAGTAGCCTTAACTTCCTATTTTAGAAATACCAAAATAAAAATTCAGATTAATATCCAACTGTAACAATCACATGATACCTTTAATATTGCTTGAAACATGAGAATCTAAGAAAACTCTAGCCCGAGCACCAAGGAGCAATTAGTCTGGATTAACTACCTGATACAATTAAATAACTGTATATATTTTAAATAACAAAAGGAAATTAAATTGGAAAAAATACAGTGATGGGTAACAAGGTATGTTAGCCAGCAGACTAGTCCTATTCTGAACTGAGGGAAGGAGAGTTTTGCTACTGGTTTTTAAAAACAGACAAGTTAAAATTTGGATATGGAGTTCCCAACAGTAAATGTTTCACTCATGCAGAATTCCTGCTGTGGCAACTAAACTTTTCATGGGGATGTGATGTAAAACAGGACGTAAAATTCTGAGACCTGATGGATCTGAAAAAACATTTGAGCAGAAATGTAGAGAATATTTGACAATACCATTTTTACCCACTCATTCCAAATTGTCAATCACAACAACCACTAACTCAGCTGCTGCTCTGGGGAACTACCACACCAGAGGATTCCCAAGCTCAGGAGGGAAGGAAAGGAGAGATGGTGTAGCAAAGCTCAGCATATCAAGCACAGCATGTGGACAAAACCAGCTTTTGAGGTTCTGCCGCTTCCACCAGATAACCTTCACAGCCATGAATATTCAATAACCTGTCTGCTCCTCTCTCCTTATGCCATCAGGAAGAAAATGGACATATACAAATGTAACAGACAATGCAAAACAGCAGAGTGTAATTGAGTAAAGATGTGTAGCAATGAATTGCCTTCTACATAGCAGTATAATACCAGCTATTTCCTCTTTAGCATTCTTATTAGGTTACACATGCAATTTAGATGTAAAAATCCTTAAAACCCATACATATTTTCATTCTCTCCCAGTGTTACCTTGCATTTCTAATATTCTCCTCATTCCTTCACTATTTTTAACCTATCTGTTTTGGTCACAAATAAAACAAGGCATCTCCAGATACAGGACTTGAAATGTGTTCAAAACCAACCCCCTCCCTGCCCCCCCGCAAAAAACGGGAAAAGAAAACGGAAAAGAAAAAGGAAAAGAACGACAAGTGAAAAACAAGTTACATAAATCACATTCATTTGGAGAACACAGGCAAATTGAACTTAAACACAAAACAGAAAAATATATACCAACTTCTAAATTGCCCTGCATTTATTATTGTAATTTGGATTTTTCATTTAGCAGTAACACAAAGTAATTCTTCTTATATGCTACCTGTTCCTGGATCTTTGTAATAAATACTTATGTAAAATGTAGAATTGAGACCTATAGTACAAAGAATATTCTGATAAAGCTGATATCCATTAAAAAAAAAGATGCAATAGGAAAGGTTTTAAAACCTGTGGTAAATTTGCCAGCCTGCAAAGTCCTGCATCAAAGAATGAATTCAGGAAGACAGAGCGAGCGATACAGAAATGCCAAGAGACCTTCATGGATTTACAAATACTTCATATAAACAAATTTTCAAATAGCTTTATTCAGAGTAGCCTTTCTGCTCTATTAAACATAGCAAACAGCTGCCAGATTTATTCAGACAAATAATCAACAACCATAGAAGTAAAATGGCAGAAGAAAAAGGAATTTTGGCAACAACTCCACAGAGGACCACAGCTATTCTCCAAGTACACTTCTTCTATGTGCTCATGGTTCTGTATGGCCAGTCAGGAGGAAAAAAAGCCCTCAGTCACAGTAAAGCATACAAAAACTCTATCAAAATATCACAAAGCAAGCAAACATAAAAACAGGGAGGGAAGAAGCACAGTAACCTGCCTTCTTTTCACTACAAGCTCAGCTACAATTTTTAGATGGGAACAGTTTAAAACAAATGTGCCACAGCCTCTTTCAATCACTCACCTTGGTTTGCTGAGCAGGTATAAAGCAGAGAGGCAGGCTTTAGCCAGCAAAGGGTAAGAACAGCAAATAAGTATCAATTGGTTACGAAAACAAAGCACAATCCTAACTTTTCACTGCAGCCATAAGCTTAACTGCGAATGATCTAGACAGTATTTAAATTACTTTCTTAATAATTCAAAAACACAAAAGCAAGAAATGCTCAAAAGCAGTAACTAATAATACATAACATTACTCATTGGTGTTCTTGACTGCTTGATGGATATACTGACTTTCTGAGCCTTACACAGCAATGAGACAGGATCCCATGGGCATATTCTCATCTCAATGTGAAGAGACATACACATGTAAATCCCCATACATTGAGATAGATGAGTAAACACTACTACATTTGAGTGCATCCAAAATGTAACCACTTATATTTTAAGATATCCAAGAATCATATCCAAATTAAGGACAGCAGTATTGACTATTCCATTTAACATATGGTCAAACCTAAGCACAATTTTCTCTAATTATTTTGAATGAAATATTCAAGGCACTAAAAGCTCTTATGGGGGTTTGTGTCTGGACTAGCATCAGAGACTTACATTCTTTGAAGACACAATATTAGTAGAATGTAGAAGTATAAAAACCACATCACATTTCTAAAACAGTATTTCAACAAGAGTACTTTTTCTCATATGAAGTGTTTGAAAGTGAAAAGATTAAAATCATCTTCAGGGTAGCTGAGGAACAGGTACACTAATAGTATTTAAAATTAGTATTGGAATAAAGAATAGTAAAAACAAATGCAATACCAAGGTATAAATGGTTTATTTCCTTGGGCTGGCATCCCAAGTTTCTGCTTTACTGCTAGTAGGAAATGCATTCCCACTTCATGATAGGAAGCCATAACTCTTTTAGCCAAAAGACAATTTCAAGGTAAAGGGTGGACTTTGACCATTTAAAGGACTGAATCATATCACTACTCATTATTTTAAAGATATTTTAAATCTACTGATTATTATCAGAGTGAATCCTAACAGTGGCCACCTCAATCACCTACAACTGGAAGCATTTTCTGTATGCTTGGAAATTGAAAGGCATGCAGCACGCTTCCCATCCAAATACATTTACTGAAGCTGTAGAAGTATTTCTCACCTTGCTCCTTCTTAAAATCTTTTTCTGACATAGTAACAGGCAAGAGCAGTTCTCCAACAGGGGGTTGAATGTTAACATTGAAATTATCATCCTTTGTGCTAGAAAAGAGAAATTACAGAGAATCAACCAAGTGCTTCAACATAGATTAATATATACATATCAGCTCCAAATTTTCTGTGGAATCTTTAAAGAGTGTAATGCTAACCTGTATGATTTTCACCGTATTAATTTGAAAGCCTTCTAATTTCTTATATTTGTAAAGCTGATCCATTTTCCCAAGTGCAAATGTGGTTTACATGGTCTTGTATTTCTGAAAATGCAACTTTTCCTCATATCAATGTTTATTCATAATCTATAAAGGATTACAACTCAAACTGAATGCTTGCAAAGGACAAACTATTGTGCATTTTACAAGTTCTTTAAAAGAACTGTTACACATCCTGTCATCAGCTGTCCTAGAAATAGGGCTAAACATAGGAAAGGTATAATTTCAGACAAAAGGATGACAAAAAAAACCCCACAAACAAGCCAAACAATAAATATGGTAGTAAGGAAGAAATATTTTGGTAACTTGAGTTTTATAGCATTTGGTATATTTAAACAAAACCACACAGCATACTGGTTGATGTAAAAGCATGCTGGAAAACTGCAGAACCTGAGTCTGTTTTCTTAATGGCAGTTAAAAAAATACTATGACTAGAAACATACTACTATGAAATCTTACATATTTCTCCTTAAGAAATAAATACCATACAGTGAACTTCCTCTCCCAATTCATTCAATTCTCTAAGTTTCCAACTATTCTGTCTTAGACTTCTTCAAGGCTACAGAAACTCAAGATACATTCACCCTGCTATGTTTCATTGACTAACTGTACCATAAGGGATTTGCCTAGCAATTCAGGATCAGTACATCCAGTCAGAATCTCTGTTAATGCTTTAAGGCCTGAGAAATTTTTAGAAAATAACACTTTTCTTTTCTTTTTTTCTGGTGTACCAAATAACCAATACATATTGATTAGTGATATGCCTTAGATATCTTACTTAAACATAATGATACAATCATTAGAATGGAAAATACATTTAATCAACTAACATCCATGTTATTTAAATTAACCTGATCACATGTTACTGATTTTTTGTAACTCTGTAACTTCATAGTTCTGAAACAAGATAGACTGATGGAAAACAAAAAGCACTATAGATCAACAGTACAGAAAACATGTGTGTCTCCCTCCTAAAGATGCAAGAAAAGCAACCTGAAAATAGAAAAGCATTTTACAGTCCTACTACTCAAATTCTAATACTTACCATAATTACCATTATTTAATTTTCAAAAACAAATGCTTAGGAACTAGTACATTGTTATTTTCTAGCTTCTGATGCGTTTTAATTACGCATATGAGTGCAGTCTCAAGTATGGGCTGTTCAAATAAAACAGGACATTTATGCTAACTCTTTTGAGAACTGCTATTTAGTAAACATAGGGGAAAACAATCCCTTCAAACTTGCTAGTATTTCCTTTACAAAGGATCATTTATTAAGTGCTGCTTTTAAAAGCTAACAAATTCCCACTTTTTCCCCTGTACTACTTTAAAAGTCTTCCATCTCTAAAGTCACTATTATAATAAAATACCAGGGATTGTTTGACTGGCTAGCCTGATTAAGTGCACTGTAAAATAAGCAAGAACTATTTTTTTCTTTAATTTTTCCTTTGAGAAGTGACTAAGAACTCAATCAGTTGAAGAGCTGATGGAAGGGCCTTTAATCAAATGTGTCATTAATTTTTTGCTGTTCATACCTACTATTTGGACAGTAAGACTAACACTTTCAACAATACCTTCACTGACGCTTTTCAACTGATTCTTCAACCAACGTTATGTTTCATATTCAAGCAAGATGTGCTTACATAATTCAGCATGAAACAGAGACCATTTTGTGTACAATGATTTACGTCCTACATTGACCAGAGATGCCATTTGTACATGAACTTGACTTAAAACATCAATTATTAGATTGCTTTAATGCTTATAACAATATTTTCAGAATAAAAAGGAATAAAAGCATGAGTACAGCTTGGCTTTTTATGTCTGTAACTGCTCAAGAGGACCACTTGACACCTCTGCTGTTAACAAACATTCCACTTCCATTTCCTCTAGTGAATAAATTGCAAATATATATTCTTTGATAAAACATGAACTCTTCATAGCCTACAAAGAGAAATTCTGATTGCTAGTTGTTCTTCAAAACCACTTTGTTCTTAATTTCACTTTAGTCAGCATCTGGTTTACTCTGCATTACTTTAATTCCAGTGTGATTCAGTAAATTTCTTTCTCAGCTAGAGAAAATCATACTTCCTTATAGATTCTCTTTATCAGACACTTCACAGATCAAATATACAGCTTTTGTTCATTGATCTGCATGTCTTTTATTACATCTTTATATTAGACAGCCCATAATACCTAATTTAACAAAAAAAATTTCATAATTCCTTAGAACCACAATACGATCCAGAAGAGGCATTAGGAAATCACCTGGCTCTATCTCCTGCTTGAGCTAGGGTCACCTTAGTTGATTTTGCTCACCACCTTGTCCATTTGAGCTCTGAGTATCTCCAAAGATAGAGATTTCATCAGATATCTAATGGAGAAGTTTAAGAATAAAACTGAAGCTTGCAATACAACTACTTCACTTCCCCCAATACTTAGTGAACTGAATTTCAGTGTATTTAACTTATTCATTTATGTCTATAATTAGAATAAATGATGGTTAAACACAAAAAACTATAGAGGTGATTCAAAGCCTGAATATTAACTTTTAATAATCTGCTGTACAACTGGTTCAAGCTGCACTGAAGCATCTCTCAGGTAGTGTTGCTTTAACTTTCTTGGAAGATCAAGATGAAGAAGCTTACTGGGAAAAAACCCAAAGTTTCTCAGACTATCAGAACATAACTCTTTTTAGATTTCAAAAATTGAAGACTGCATTTTCTGGTATCAGCAAGTGCAACTGGTAAGTTACAGCCTCAGAGGAACATGAATACTTAATGAGAAGTCCTTAGAAAGAAGCTCTAGAAGAATCAAACAGCTGGGGACATCTGACAACAGTACCTGACCAAAAGGAGCTTGCAAAATCTGTTACGTATTTGATTGTGAACTTATGGGCAAATAACATTAGACATCATTACTCTTACTCATTCCTTTAAAACTATTATACTATTATTACAACCATTATATTGTATTTTTAAAAGACTTATATCACTTTCATGATTCAGTTTCAAGTTTATCTTCTGATGCACCCATTCAGATGAACAAATCAGAGACAGTAATGCTCCCACAGGAACAAAGGGAGACTTACCAGCTCCATGTTAAATGACACTACAAGACTAACATTTGACTGTTTAGGAGATGTACATTTTAAAGTTTTTGGTAAATGTCTGCAGATGGAGTGGGAGCAGCTGGCACCTGCCATTTGAAACCCTTGGCTATTCCCTCTCTCTGCTCTCAGTTTGTTTTTTTTTTAAATAATTGGCTCTTAAGGGTTCCCGGTAAAGAAGTACTCTACCCTAACAAAAGACTTGAGAGCAGTGATGGCAAAATCTTTAAAACTAATGTAAATAATACTAACACTTGTGAATAAGCTCTTTTAAAATTCCACAATAGCGGTGTTTAAAGTCCTAATTTCCAAGGCTTTTAATAAATTTTTATTCTAATCAGATTGGGGAATATTCTTCTTGCTATTAATACTATCCTTTTTTGTTTCACTCCCAGCAGCAGCCTGTCACAGGATATATCTATCCCAAACCAGCTTACTATTTTTGTATTGTATTCATAAAAATCTCCACAAATGATCCAAGAAAGAACATAAGAAGAAGAGCATCACTAAGAGAGAATTAAGTTCCTGCAAAACAAAACATGGAATGGAGAAGTATGGGAGACTTGCCTCATAGGCTTGCTGAAGAAAGGAAAGGACTGTATCCTGCTTTTATGAGAAAAAAAGGCCAAAGCAATAGAACAAATGAAAGCAGTTGTTCATATCCAGCCTTGTTTTTTCCAGGTCAGTTATCTATCTTGGCACAATTGTGTTCTGGAATAGGGCCAACTGACTACTTTAGAGTAATGAAATAAAGAGAAGAGTACCAGATTGCTTGTTGTACATCTATAAGTAACTTGGTGATCTGCTGACAGAGCACTAGGGAAGGAAACAGCAAGAAAAAAGTAAAAATGCAAGTGACAGTGATGTGAAGACAGTCTTGCATCTCTAACATTGGCTTTTTATATATTCCATAACACATTCCACTACATAATTTTAATCAGATGCTTTTGTGCAAGCATCTACACCTGAATGCATGCTTGCACTCAACAGAAATACTGACTGCTACCCAGCCAATCCTCTTCATTTACTCTGCTTTGCAGGTAGAAGTTCTGCTTGGGAAGATTTCTACACCAACACAGAGTGAAGTAAGTGAATTTCAAGCTGCAAATTTATCTTCCTTTGAAAATAAAATTTAAAGCAAAAGCTTCTACAATAAGACGGAACCTGCAGAGAACACACTGAACAAAGTTTTCAAATCTCTTTCACACAATTTACTTCATTTAAGAAAATGTTAAATTCTTTCTGCTACACCAAACTCTTTTGGAGTAATAAGCAAAATGTTTTCTTTATACAGCACAGGACAGATGAAGTGAACAGACAGCTTTCTTTTCTGTCAGCATAACAGCTCTGTAGAAGAGTATGCACTCTCTTTATCAGAAGGAGAGGGTCCTTCTGATGACATCGGGACATAAGAAATGCAAATATAAGATAACCAACTAAAAACCTCTGTCATATATCACACAATTACCTAATTATTCTGAAAAAGAATGGAAGGCATAGAAGTTGCTGCTTTCATTTGATTTCTCTTTCTTCTTGGGAGCTCTGATTGTATTCTCTGGACCTGAACCTTGAGAAAATGAGGGAGAGAGAGATGCATGGCATGGACATCTCCACTACACCAAACAGTTTCAAAGAAAGGTAAACAACTCCCTTCCCACTCTTCAAAAGAACAGAAAAAAGAAGAGAACATGTTCTCCATAAATTAATTATGTCTTTAAAACTGTATTTTTTTAAGGTTTTGGGAACAGCTAAGATAATTTGGGAAGAGCAGACAAAAAGAATAAGAAAGAAGAGGTAAAGACAAGCTTTCCTCCTCCAGCTTTCAATGTTGTAAAAATGACGTCTCCCCTTCATCTTTAGTTACTAATCAGATACCTACAACAAACTGGAGATTTGCCTACTGAGTTTTACAAACATAGATAGGAATTTATAATGGTAAATACATATACACAAAATAGAATAAGGGCTTGTATATGCTGTAACTCTCTGTCTCTATAACCCTCATCTCAAGTGATTGAAATATATTCATTCCAAGGATCCATGAACAAATTCTGACATGGCAAAGCTCCCAAATATTTGTTCAGACATCTCAAAAAACTTGTAAGCTGAGAGAAAGATTTGAGACTATCTGAAGAGTAGAGACATGCAAGACAGCAAAGGTAACACAAGAGACAGTGGTAGGATTGTTGAAATGGTGAACACAAAAGGTTCAAGAAAAAACACCCTGATGTGGAAATCTTTAAAATCTGACATGGGGGGAAAAAAAAGAAGTAATTCTACAGTCAGAAGAGTATTGCAGATAGTCTGTTACATCAAGGACCCATTCCAACCTTTCCTCTGCTCAGCTGATGCCTACCAGCTTAGCTAAGGCTCAGGTCTCTTACTCGGATGGTGAATATACTAAAATTTAACTAGAATTCAACAGGCTAGCAACGTACATCACACGTGAGTTAGCCAATAACAAATTGTTTTAAACTTCTAAGCTGTGTATATCCTGCTTGCAAAATGAGAACAAAGTAACAAAAAACAAAGAGTAACAATCAAAAAAATCTTTTAAAAGACCAAGTTCCTCCATTTATTCCTTTTTAACTTTCTGCTTGAGAGGCATTATCATGCAGAACACCAGTGTGGCTGAAATAGCTGCCTCTGCAAGGTGGCACAAGAAAAATAATAACGAAGAGATGTTCTCCTTCTAAGTACATGCTGTGAACATCCTAATATACATTCTAAATAAATGCATTAGGCACAGTTCTCAAATTAAGGCATTTCACCTAATTTTAATTAGATGTGTGATCTTGGTAAGGTTTGCTTAACAAAAATAGTATTTGCGAGGGAGGTCTTTCAAAGCTCACTCCTTCAAACCTCTATCATGCAATTTCTCCTTCACTGTCCTTGACTTGTACAACGAATTCAGAAATAGATCTAAATATTTTATGACTCATGTTAGTTTTTTTCTTTATACAGTTTGTATTTATTGAACCACTAGTATAACAGCACATCCCCAAGCAGAAGGGTAGTGTTTGCTATGCAAAACACGCAGTCCATGATTGGCATCTAAGACCAATTGATCTACCCATTACCACTATGTCCCTACCCCCACAAGCTTTACTACAAAGCTATTGATTTAAACACTGCCGATCGGTTTCCATTTTCTGATTTTGGGCAGGCCAATTAAGAAAGTGAGTAATTGTGATTACACTGCTTCAGGATCAATTATATTTGATGCAAGATAAAGTGGTCCTCTTAGAACAACGTAAAGAAAATTGTTATGATCAGGAACACTTTACTGCTGAACATGCTTCTAGCAAAAATGCAAAATAATTGACAACATCTTTCATAAAGATATGTTAATACGAAATATGAGAATATCGACACCTTTGTGTGCACAGTATTTAAGCTGTGTTTTGACAAACTTCTAAAAGTCTTTCCTTCTTTTGGATAAAAGCTTTTTAAAAAGTATGACAAGTCACAAAGGCTGCATCTGAGTTCTTTGAGACACTGCTCTCAAAACATCACACTGCACAATTTCTTTAGTGATACTGAAGAACAGTAGGATCTTGAACAAAAATACATTTCCAGAGTAAAATAGCAAATTCAATGCAAAGAACATTTAACCTATTTTTATTCTATTTTCTAGGAACTAATGACAAGGAAAAAAGGCCCTATCAATTAGCAAAGGAACAAAGTAACCAATTCCTATTCTTAATTTAATTTTAAACTTAGCTTGAGCGCTTTGTCATTGGACTCACATTGTCTAAATCATTAAAATGAATACACCACTGAGGTCTGAGGCAAATCTATTTACAGTGATGTTACTCATAGTCTGGTTGGTGTTCAGGAATATTGATCTGTCTTGTTTGTCTAATAGGAAAATAATAAACAATTACTAGGCAATGTTGGAGAAAGTAATCAGTTTTTATATATCACTAATACAGCAGACCTCCCAAAACATAAAGGTGATGATCTGCATAAAATCAATGCGTTATGCTACATTGCTTATCCTCATCACTGCTAAGATTTTTAGCAATAAATGGTGAAAGTTAAAAATCAAATCACTGGCAGACTGAAAATACATACTTGAAAGAAAAAGATCTGCTTTTTTAAAAAACAATGATTCTGCTTGATAAACTGAGCATATTCTATTTTATAAAACTCTAAATGTATTTAGGAAAAGAGAGTCTACAATTTTGAAGCAATTTTGAAATTGCACTGCCTGGAGTGGAACTTCCTTTCCAAACAAGCATCAGGCAACAGTTCAAAGCTGTTTCCAAATTTCAGCAAACAGCATACAGACCAGCTATAACAACGTGCTGTGCATTTACTACATGCTGCAGCCATTTTGCTGGAAGTAGAAATATGTGTTAACTGACTATGCAGGAGCATCCATTGTACAGGGAAATATTTGAGATGGAAAGAAAATACTCCAATAGTAAACCTCCTTGCCTCTAGAACAAGAAATGTTATTTCAGTAGTGGTACTTTAGGAGTCACTTGGGTACCTCTCCATTGTTAGGATTTTCATGCTATCTTTAATAGCCTATAAGCTGAACAAGCTGTGCTTAGTAGCAGTACGCTAAAATTGCTACAGAAATTTTATAAAGAAAGTGGTACAGAACTTTCACAAAGGGCTTCCCTTAAAGTGAAATGCAGCAGTATGAATGTCTATTCAACATCCTTTTTTTGGTGCTGAATATTGAAAGCAGTGCTTCCTGCAACAAAACAGGTAAAAACCCCATTATTTCAAAATATGTACCAAAAAAACAAACAAAAAGTTGTGCAGATCTGTATAGGGCTTTTGCAGTTTCAAAGACTACATAAACCTGAAAAGCTCCTAAAAGAACATGTCAAGTTTTCTCCCATCTATTCTTTCCCAATGTTGGGACATTGCTGCTGTAAATTACCTGGGTTTCAAATGCTAGTTTATAACAGAATTCTCACTGGGTGAACGGGTTCCCTGCAAGCCTAGAATCCTGATGGAGGACTTTGCCATGTGTCACCAATGAGCACAAAAAACATAAATCAGGCATGTTACACTAGATTTTTTGGCCAGCATGTTACTTTGTTTCATTCTCACGATTCATTTAAAAGAATCTACAGCATGAAGAATAAACTTATTTGGCCGGATGATTTTGGGGTCGGTTTCAGGCAGTCATGTTACATAGACCTCAAACAGCCATAATAAACACTCAGAGTAGTAAAACTGCTCACACCATGTGCCATTTTGACTTGCCACTTCTTACAAGGACAAACACACACAAAACACTACAGCAGAATAGTCAGACATGACTGCTGCTTTCAAGGTGTTCATAAGAAGAATCCCGACAAAAAAAATAAACCTTCTGAAAGTAAAACGGAACAGTATTAATATGTTATTTCTCTAAAAAGATCTTGGATACACATCATGTTGTGAGTTTTGTTTAATTCTTTGAATATTTAATAAACATCTACTCTTCTACTGCCAAGCAGACTTACAGTAAACACTATTTTTGCCTTCCAGGAGTGAAAAATTACCCTTCCCTTCCCAAGAACTTACCATAACTGGAAACTGGCTGTCTGGGTAGAATCACAGAAGTCAATACCCATTGTAGCAGTAATGGATCCTCCAGGCTCAAGGCACTCTGTATGAAGAGATTTTTAACAGGTAAAGTACCCATGAAAGGCAACAGAAGACCTCAGATGAAACCCCCCCAAACTTCACATAATTAAAACCCCCAAAAGGCTCTGTAAGAAAAAAGCCAATAGCTGTAGTTTTATTTCAAGTAGGTATCACCTAAATGTCACACTTTCATGTTTAAGTGCCCTGGATCCCCCTTCCTACACAGTTAACACACATGAAATATTGCCATTTCAGTCTTACAGTCCCACCAACAAAACAAGGCTTTGTATTAGAAAAGCGAGGAAAATTATTTACAGAAAAAAATAAATTGAAGTTACTTCCTTTTAATTGTGTACAGATCCAGCACGGAGATTTCATTTTCAATAACACTGGTTTGCAGGTTTAATTAGTAAATGGCAAAACACAACAAATATTAATAAAATCTACATTAATACACACAGTAATGAAAAACTAGCTGAACTTAATCTATTTTATAATTACTGTGGTTTACTTGTCCTCAGTATTCTACTTGTATTAGTTGGAAGGGAGAAAGATTATGAACACTAAATGGAAGATCACTTTGTGCTACACAAGCAGTGCTGACTGAGACGCTCTTGGCAGTTAAGATATCATGAGACATACTCTTTCTTAGATTCTTGGCTAAATCACTACACTATATCCTTAATGTCGTAGAGATAAAGCTTTCTTTAAAGGCTTTTCCTTATAAGCTCTTTCTTTACATAAATAAAAACAAGCACTGAAGCAGACTTTTACTCCTCAAGATTACAACAAACAGCTGAAAGCACAGTTAAAAGAGAGGAATTAAAAAAAGAAGGAATGGGCAGGCAGAAAAATGTCTCATTCCCAGATTATTCACAAAGTATCTGATACTTTTCAGGAACTGAAAGTAGACAGCTGCTCCATGACACAATGCAACAAAATTTAACTATATCAAGATTAAGTTTGGAAAAATACAGAAAACATGGAGTTCATGCCTCTGGCCAAAGTCTAAAGTAATATTAGGAAGTGAATAGGAAACAAAGTATTCCAAGGAGTCTGTGCAAAGCATTGAAAGATTACAGGCTCCAGCTCAAATTCAGAATAAACTTTACCAAAATCTTTGAGCTCAATGTTTTCAAAGGGAGTTTCAAACACACTTACCCAACAAGAAAATGCACAGGGACTTGGGTGAAATAATTTGAACCATTTCTACTGGAAGAATCAGGACAATTGCCAACAGTAATTTTAGTGACTGAGGCAAAACTAGACTTATACTCCAGCAGGAATACCTGTGTACACTGACACTTCTGTTGGGTCTGCGGGGTAAATTATAGGATGTGTTTTCCAAATGCTGGAAACATAAACGGTAGTAAGAACAGGGTATATAGGCTTAGTTCTAGATAGAGTGACAAAGAACACAGAAAAACTGCATTCAAGCAAGAAAATTAATATTTTTGGAAGAACTACAGATAATGGATAGCTTATCTTCTGCAGAGAAACCAACAGCTTTACAGGACAGATACCACAATGTATTTCTTGGGAAAATATATACTTGAAGGGGTAGGATTGTGGAGCTCAAGAAACATGAAATGGATAATTTACTAATTATAATTTTTCCCCCCATGCTTTTAATGTGAGGTATGTGAATGCTACTGTTAACTGACTGTCATTGTGGGTACAGTATCTCCTGATCTGATTTATAGTATTACTAGATTTCTACTTGTAAGCCTTTGTGCTTTATTTCTTTTAATATTTACAGGCAGAGATATAAAATAAAGCTGATGGGCAAAACTAACTTGAATCCACAACTCTGAGCTGGACTTATTCTGAGGAATAAACATCAAAACATTCACTTAAAATAAAAACTAATATAGTTTTAAAAGTAACTGCTTTGATCAAGTATGTATCAACCCCAAGACACAAACACTTATTAATTTTAACTCTGAAATAAACTATAGCACCAGACAATTGCTTTTGAAGCTATTTGGTGTACATCTGTGTAATTTTTTCAATGTTAAAAAAAAGTATTTCAATAGCTTAGAGCCATTTAATACCAAACATCCTAACTACTTAAAGGATAATCTTTACTACACTGTTGTGCCTTAAGAACACATTCCTCTATTCTTCTACAGTGATACATATTCACATAATAATGTAGCTCATTGAAGGAGAAGAATTTGTACTATGAAATAGAGATGCTTTTTCTCCTTCTGACTACACCACAGTATCCTAAAATAGAGACCTGCTGAGAAAAGAAAGCAGGTTGTGTACACAGGTACTACTCTTGAAAAAAACTTGCTGTGATCTGTGTTCTTTCTCAGGTTTTACACTTTTTTCCAAGAACAGAAATTTAGCAAAAAACCATCCTAATCAGAAGGCAGAAAGTAAAACAATTTAGGTCAGGTCTGACTACACATTGCTTTTTATCTAGTCTGTGTAGACACACTTTGGAAGCATGGTACATACAAGCTAAACTAAAACACACACTTCCACTCTACTGCCATAAGCTCATAGGAAAAAAGTAATGCTCCCAGGCCACCAATATAAATAATACATTTCCAAACGTATTTTAAGCTTGGTAAGAAAATAACGGCGCACACAAAAATCAAAACCTCATTCTTCATAGTAGTCCATAATAGCCAGTCTAGACTAAGGCAGGAAGAGAATCAAAGTTTGTAGGGATGCAGAAAGATTTTATTCTATCAACCAGACAGTTGCATGTGTTTGTGTGTATGTACGTATCCCCCCGCCACACCACACATACATACACGGGTATACATGTACCTATGCAAAACCACTTTCCTGTATTTGAAATTTTGTTGAAAATTAAGAGTCTGTATTTTTTAACATAGGATATGGTTACCTATTGGATCAAACTGATGCATCTTCATGCCTGGAGGTAATTTCTTCTCCCCAATGTGAATATTCTCTATCTTCTGATCAGTCGTGTTTGTTACTGTCACTTGCACAGGCACCATACAATCACCAAAAATGCCTGGCTGTCTTGAGAAGTGATAGTGAGCTGCTAATCCTTTCCCACTCATTCGATGAAGCAGTTCATGTGTTTTTGTTGGCACAGAGACTTGCATAGTGACCTGTTAAGAACAACACAACAGTTGGTAAATGCTGTAAATCAAGAACAGTAAAAACGACAATTGAATACTGTACTTTTCACTCAGCTAGAGCACCTGCTGTTGAGTTGGAATTTTAGTGAACCAGAAACATGTAATGACATATTCAAATGCATAAACAAATGGCAGTAATAGATCCCAGATAACAGACGCTAAAACATTTCTGGTGCTGAAAATAACTTCGTTGTATCTGCCTCACTTTCCACTATAAATCTGTTTTCAACTTTTTAGGTCTACAGTTAGCTATTCGATTATTATGGTTTTTTAAGAGTTATGTTAAAATGTTAAATCGTTATGTATTTTCCAACAACGAATATTCTATGCATCAGAACTCAAGGGTATTCTGAAGACCATTGTGTAATGTGAAACTATAGTGAGAAACTGTCTTCTGTTTCTCTTGCTAAAACCATAAAAAATGTTGCCTAACAATTACACTGGTGAAATAGTAAAAGCATAGTTATGTAGAGCAGAAGGATGTTGACACTTTTTAAACAGTCTTGCTGCTAAAAGCAATAAGAGAAATCCCAAGGATGTTTGGGTCCATTCTATCCTGCAAAAATCTCATGAAAGAAAGACATTCAGTGTGCAAACAAATTCCCAGATACTACTGACAAGGAAATCATAAGCTCAAAAGTACAAAATTAAGGCGTATGCAGAAATTTGCAGACAAGTGAATTTGAATTTTTTACACAAGTTTTAAGGAAAATTAGGATTACTTCAAATTATATTTAAAAAATAATGACCTTTGTGACATCACATGACCAGACTTACAGTTAATGCAAAATGAAAGGAAAACGTGTAATTTGTATGGACCTTCACAGTTACTGAAATTTCAAAACATATTTGAATAGAAGTCCCAAACTTTCACAGATTAATAGTCTGATAAGTTTTCTAGAAATAACTGACATGGTCAAACTGTCAAAAAACAACTCAGTTGTCAGAAATAAGAAAGGAAGTACTTTGAATAATTAATATCTTATTGGTACACAGAAAGAGACAATAACAGTAAGAGGTTGTTAGCCGTCAAATTAGCATGTTATTTAAACCATTGCTCAAATAATGAATAAAATTCAAGTTTTAAGATGGAATTTATACTTTATTTTTAAGTTTAAGCTTAGCCTCTAACTTTTAATATGTCATTCAATTTGAGCAGGACATGCATAATAGAAAAGCTATTTTATGAAATGGTTCTCCCATTTTACATTAACAAGCTTAGGATAAATGTTTAATTCATGTTAACACAAGTATTTTGAAGTACACTAACTTTTTGTGTTAACTTAGGGCTGGATTTATTAATACCATTTATTAATAGGAATGAAAACATAAAAACTTAGTAGTTGGAAGTACAGCATGTAGATACACGGAATCATGGAACCATTAAGGATGGAAAAGATCTCTAAGACTTGTGTCCAACTGTTAACCCAGCCCTGCCACCTTCAGTAAACCATGTAAATGCTTGGTAACTCTGTCAGTGAAGAAATTTTTCCTAGTACCCAACCTAAACCTTCCCTGGCACACCTTGAGGCCATTTCCTCTTGTTCTACCATTTACCTGGGAGGAGAAGCTGACCCCCACCTGGCTACAGCCTCCTTTCAGGCAGTTGTAGAGAATGATAAGGTCTCCCCTGAGCCTTCTTTTCTGCAGGCTAAACACTCCCAGCTCCCTCAGCTGCTCCTCACAGCACTTGTGCTCCAGACCCTTCTCTGGACACACTCCAGCATCAGAATGACCTTCCTGTAGTGAAGGGCCCAAAACTGAACACAGGATTCAAGATGTGGCCTCACCAGTGCCAAGTACACAGGGACAATCCCTGCCCTGGTCCTGCTGGCCACACCATTGCTGATCCAGGCCAGCATGCCATTGGCCTTCTTGGCCACCTGGGCACACCCTGGCTCATGTTCAGCTGCTGTCACCAGCACCCCCAGGTCCTTTTCCCCTGGGCGCTTTCCAGCCACTCTGCCCCAGCCTGTGGAGCTGCCTGGGGTTGTTGTGACCCAAGGACAGGACCGGCCCTGGGCCGTGTTGAACCTCACACCATTGGCCTCAGCATTTTGGACCTTTGCCTTTTACAAACCTGTGCTGGTTGGGCCAAATCCCCTGCTTCTCCTGCATGTGCCATGTGATGGCACCCAGGATGAGTTGCTCCAAAATGCACACACAGAGGAAAAAACCTCTCACTATACTTAAATTTTAACACTGATTCAAGTTTTACTGAATCCTTTCTGTGATTTTTAATCTATGACCCCTTCAGTTTTCACATGTGAGTACATACACTTTTATTTTCAACATCATACTATGCATAGTAACAAAAACATAAACAGTAAGAATAATGACATTATGTTTAAGTCATCTTTCTTCCTATAGAACACTAATTTTCACTCGCATTTAATGTGGCAGTACTAGAAATAAACAAAACATGTATGTTGAACAAAGGAATTTAATTCTGGAAAATGAGAGTTTTCAAAGCCTCTACTTGCTAGCAAAGATTTAGAGCTGACAAAGGCTGATGTGACTGTAATGTGATGTATTTAACAGCTGTAATGCGAGGTATTTAACAGCTGCATCAGACTGGTAAAGAGTTTTTTGTTTTAATTCTAGAATTTTTAATGCAGTTGCGATGAAACCCATGAGGCAGATACCTGCAACACTTTGGGGTGGAAATAAAACCACACAGAGTTAACAGAACAAGAAGCATCTACTAACCAAGAGATAATCTCCTACAAATCTTACACAGCATATGTTCAAATAATAGAAGTCGTTTGTGTACCTTTGGATGGTTTATGAAAATAACCAATCAATTCTGCAGACACAACATTATTTCTAAAGGAAATCTATGTGACTCATGATGCCTGCAGATACACAGAGACAAACCACACATATTTTATCAGTTTATTACAGTAAGCAAATAAGCGTGGAATGAGAGTGCACATAACTGTCTACTTAACGCTTACTGAAACATTTATAAGAGCTGTTATCTCCCTAATAACAGACAGACAGTGTGCAATTTTAGAGAGAAGAAAAGCTTCATATTTTTTAACACTTCACTAAAAAGTAACTGAAGAGTGTAAAATGAAAAATACTCTGTGCAGTTAGCTGGTAATGGACCATATTATCAACTCAAGTTAGATTTATAGGATACAAACTAGTCACTAATAGTTATTTTATGACATAGCGTGTCTGCTTTTTTGGCTGAAGATTATTAAGATTAAACTTGCAAAACTTTTTTTTCAAACAGCTGTTTAGAAAGACAGTAAAAAAAATTGACATATTGACTGCCCTCCCACCCCATTCTGACTGAAAGCAACCACATGTAGGGACTCCACAGTGAAATCATATGGCTACATTATCTTGGTACCAGTCAGACTGGCCACCAGGCTGACTGCACATGTTGAAAGATAATTCAACACTCTAAAAGAACTGGAAGTATTTTTAAACTAGTTCTTATATAACAACAAGAGCAACATTAGGATTTTGCCTTCAAAGTCCATCTCCTCCCAACCCTTCAATCATGTAAAGGGAAAAGTGTAAGACCACTGATAATAGTGATATGGCTTTCTTTATCACAGCTGAGCTGAATAGTTACAAACCACTGAATATTCTCAATACGAACACATTTCTTTTTGCCAGCTCCGTAAGTCCTTATTAATTAAACTTACATTGATACAAAAAACTATTTTCCGTAACTATGAAAAATAAAAAACAGTACATGGTTTATTAACCCTACTACAGAAAACAGAGGTGGACACACATTGCTGTATGAATTACCATAGAATCACCACAGAATCAGAATTGTTTGGTCCGGGAGGTACCTTAAAGAAGCACTGTTATTATTAATACTACTACTACTACCACAGACACAAAATTCTATTTGTTTTCTTTTCTATTTGTTCCTTAGTTTAATAATCCTGCAATAATGAACACAGATTAATTATTGATCCTAATTCATAAATGTATATATGTTTGGATAAAACCCACGTCATTGGAAAAAAAGTTGCTTCTAAGGATGATAAAAATTTTAATTCTATTCCTCTAATTTACATTCTGTAAAAGCAGTGGACTACATAATTTAATCTAAGCAATCCTCCTACTGGCTATATCCATGACATAATCCAAGAATTACCTACTGAGCTGTGAGAGCTATAATCTCTCTCACACTCATGGTAAGGCTATGCTCCAGTAACTCTGCAACAGCTAAGAGGAGAAGGGCTATCACATAGCCCAGTCACATTTACATGATCTTTCAACTGAAGCTATGAGAGCAACTTAACTATAATTTTATAGTATTAGTAGAAAGATGGAAAACTAGAGAAACAAAAGTCAACTACCATCAGGAAACATGATCTTTTGCTAAATTAACAGTTACATATTACTCACAGACACAAGGCAATGTTTTCCTTACATAGCTCTTACAAAAATAATTAATAATCCATAAAAAGATAAAAAGCAAGCAAAGAATGTCAGCATCCTAGTCTGCATTATTTCAAGAGACTGTTGGAAATCCCAACATTACAGCACATCTGTATCACAATAATATGGATTGCAAAAGTAATGACAGAATCCCTCTGACAGGGAGCAAGGAAACCAAACAAGCAAGCTAGCTAGCTCCTATTTCATACAATCTAAGAAAAGCAACTGGATACTGTCACTCAATGTGGGCTAATTTATCTAGACATACAGACACTCAAGGACATCATACTGAATTCTGGAAAACACTTTTCACAAAGTTATGTTTAACTGCTCTACCTCTACTAAATACCTTCTAAAAGCCAGGTCTGCTAGGAACACCTTCAATTTCAACTACATCCTAACTCCCTTCTTTTTGCAGTCAACAACTTTTAGGCTCTACATTTCCCTAAATTATAAACATGCTGATGAGGCTAATTGAAAATTACAATATTAATGATCTTATCTTTAAACCGTTAGTGCTTTCAGACAATTTCAGACATTATGAGTTCCAAAAATTCTAATTTCATTTCTGTATTGATAGATTAATACTTTTGACTCCAAAACCTTGCAAGGAAAATAAAAAAAGAAATAAAAACCAAAACTGCTCAAATAACTTCCACTAATTTTTAAATCACCCAGAGATGAATCTCAAACAAAAGGCCACTTTTATTATGCTGTCTACAGTATGCCTTTGTAAAGCTGCCAAAATTAATTACTTCTCTGCCCTTTTTTTTTTTAGCCTAACATTTGTACAGTCTCAAATAATCTTTTCAAGAAGAATCACGTGGTCAAGGTATACCATAGAATGGCTTAGGTTGGAAGGGACCATAAAGATCACCAATTTTCAATGTCCCTCCCATGGGCAGACACACCTTTCACTAGATCAGGTTACTCAGAGCTCCATCCAACCTGGCCTTGAACACTGCCAGGGATAGGGTATTCACAACTTAACTGGACAATCTGTTGCAGTGCCCTCACCACCCTCACAGAACAGAATTTCTTCTTAATATCTAATCTAAACCAGCCCTCTTTCAATTTGAATCCATCCCACTTGTCCTATAGGCCTTTATAAAAAGTCCCCCTCCATCTTTCTGGTAGGCTCCC